>JARFIW010000138.1:0-81214 GCA_036346225.1 Platerodrilus igneus | reverse complement strand
CGTAATTAAACCAGCGTTTAATTACAAACAAATCTTAATATAAAATTTGTTAATTTGCACTAAAAGCCATTGCGCGTTTTTAGTTTTCACATACAACCCTTTCAGTCGTTTTACAACGTAAAATATTTAATACATTTGCAGGGTAATAATGTTGTAAAGCTGAACGCTTCTTGCAAACACGTTAAGCCGCATGTTCCTGTGATCTTTTTATGGTAAAAGCCGCCCGGTTGTAAACGGTACATCTTATTTAAATGCTTTGTTTGACAAACCGTTAGGTTTTCGACGTCTAGCATTAAAAACCCCAGTGCAGGCTAATAGTCATAAAACGTGATTTATTGGTTTATGCGCTATTTTACATTTTTCGTGCCTTGACCAACAACCCATAATATTTAATATTTCTCAGCGCACGTCTTAGCGTTACCGTTTTACAGCATTTTTATAGTGTAGGCCTTTCAGAATAACTTTCAGAATGGCTCCCAAGAAAATACAGGTAGCCAAACTCGGATTACTGAAAATACGCATTATAGAAATGTGGGAACTTAGTACCGCTATACAAAGTGACCCAACTTTAAAAACGTTGTTCCTTATTCAAACAAGGGGAGTAAATGACCTTTACAGAAATTTCAATAAAATTTTAGTTGATATCTTAGCGTCCTCTAACGAGGCAGAATTATTAAATTACAACGCTTTACGGAAGGAAGTAGATTCCGCTTATTATTGCATACTGCTGCATCTCGAAACGATGCAAGAAATGAAAGCACCACAAATCATTGAAAATGCTCCAAGCAGCTCGGGATCAAAATTGTTACCGTTAAAGCTCCAACATTTCAATAATGAAGTAACTGAATTTACACCTTTCATCGATTTATTTGACAGTCTGGTCTATAATAACGCGTCGCTGTCCAATATCGAAAAATTAAATTACCTTATCAGTTGCTGTAGCGGGGAGTCTTTGAAAATCATTCAATCGGTACCCATTTTGGGAGATAATTTTATCATTTCCTATAACGCCTTGCGTGAGAGATTTAGCAATCCGCGTTTATTGGCAACTTTGCATTGGAAAGCTATGAAAGACTTTCCACCTTTAAAATCAGAAGACCCTAAGAAACTTAGGGCACTTATTGATTGTTTTTCAGAGAACCTTTCTGTTCTAACTAACTTAAAGTTTCCCACGGAACATTGGAACTTTATTCTGGTCGATTGTCTTTTAGAAAAACTCGATCCGTTCACTAGAAAACGCTTCGAACTCCAATCGGATCCGAAGTAAATACCCAATTTCGATGATTTGAGATATTTTTTAACTCAACAATGTGCAGCGTTGGAAACCTTTTCTTCAACCGCACCTGTTTCTTATTCGACGACTGTCCATACATCTCACACATCAGTGCCTAAGAAATCCTCAGCGTTTCAATTTAAACCAAAGGTTTCTTCTAACGTAGTTTCACTGGACACACCAAGTAGCTCCAGTGACTCAAATAATTCATTTTTGCACCATTGTCCTTCTTGCAAAGGCAATCACTTAATTTATAGATGTCAATCGTTTCTAAAGAAAACTCCGACAGAACGTTTCGACATTGTCAAACGCTTACGCCTTTGTTTAAATTGCTTACGAACAGACCATGCGTCCATGCAATGCAAATCTTATAATTCCTGTCGAACTTGCGCCAAGCCGCATCATACCTTGCTACATTTTGAAGCGCAACTTGCTTCTTGCCGTTCAGCTGAACCGATCGCTACACCTACGCATAAAAATGTCAATAGGGCGCAGTCAGCCTCTCCTATTCCGGCAAATGTTTTGTCTTCACAGACGAATTTAAATCCTGGGGTTACTGTCTTACTCTCCACTGCTGTTGTGGAAGTTCAAGACCGGTCTGGTAGATACAAACCGATCAGGGTACTCTTAGACCCTGGCTCCCAAGCTAGCTTTATTCGAGACGATTGCGTGAGCAAACTTTGGCTTCCACGCATACGTTCTCAAGTTCCGATTTATGGACTTGGGCAGACAACTTCAGCGGTCAATAGAGGTGCCGTCAGCTGCACCATTCGCTCTATGTTAGACTCTGAAAAATCTCTAGAAGTCACAACTTTTGTGCTTTCGTCAATATCTGGCAAATTACCCAGCGTTGAAGTTCCTAATAATTGGGAACACTTATGCGGCCTGCACTTTGCAGACCCGACCTGGAACTCTCCAGGAACTATTGACATGCTCCTTGGAGCAGATGTTCATCCGTTCATCATCAATGGCGGTGTTATACATGGCAAATTTCTTCAGCCTGCCGCCATAAATACAATTTTGGTTGGACTATTATTGGTCCCACAAAAAGCTTGCAGTCTGATACTGTCCAAGCATTTTTTACTTCTGTAGAAGATCCTATCGACCAGACCCTAAGGCGGTTTTGGGAGATAGAAGAGTTGCCATCCAAGCCTTATACTTCTCCAGAAGAAGAAAAGGCAGATTTGATTTTGAAAACACGTTTTCTCGTGACCCTAGCGGTCGTTTTATTGTTGCGTTACCGTTCAACGATACTTTGCCCGTTTTTGATAATTGCTTTGAGATGGCTAAAAACAGACTATTTTCGTTGGAGCGCAAATTGCATGCTCAACCGGAGCTACGCGCCCAATACAACAATTTCATGCAGGACTATCTTGATGCGGGTCATATGGCATTACTCGATTCTCCGCCCGTTGGGAACGATAATTATTTTTTACCCCATCACCCTGTGTTTAAAGAAGAAGGTCATACTTCTAAAATTCGTGTGGTTTTTGACGCCTCTGCAAAGGCTAAAAACAACGTGTCACTTAATGACACTCAATTGGCTGGACCTAGTCTCCAAAATGACATTTCGTCAATCTTACTTAAATTTCGCTCTCATCGTTTCGTTTTTACTTGTGATGTTCGCCAAATGTATCGACAAATTTTGGTTACCGAAAAACATCGAAAGTTTCAATTAATTGTGTGGCGGATCTCCGCAGAAGAACCCATTCAGACTTATCAGCTTAATACAGTGATCTATGGTATTAAGTCATCGCCTTATCTAGCATTAAAAACTCTTCAGCAATTAGCCATTGACGAAGGCAAAAGGTTTCCGTTAGCCGCTGAGGCTATACGGTCAAATCTATATATTGACGATTTCGTCGCGGGTGGAGATTCTATACAATCGGCCCGAGAAATTAAAGATCAACTTATCCGACTTTTACATTTGGCTGGTTTTAAACTTCGAAAATGGAGTTCTAATGCAGTTTCAATTTTGGAAGGCATTCCGTCAGATTTTTGCCAATATACTTCTCTCGATTTCGATTCTGACGAATCAATAAAAATATTAGGTCTTCAATGGTCACCTGCAGAAGATATTTTCTCATTTCGGGTTAAACCATTAAACCCAATATGTACAAAGCGCAACATACTTTCGCAAGTTGCCAGAATATATGATCCATTAGGATTTTTAGCCCCACTAACACTTTTTGCGAAACGCCTAATCCAGCATCTGTGGATGTTAGGTTTAAATTGGGATGACATCCCACCAGCAGACATTTCGTCTCAATGGCAGCAATACCAAGAAGAGTTGCCGTTATTATCGTCATTAAAGTTACCACGTTGTTTACCCCCTTCGGATCCTTTTACTTGTCATTTGCATGGGTTTTGCGATGCTAGCGAGGTAGGGTATGCAGCGGTAGTGTATTTCCAGTTCATAAATCAAACTACTGGAGAAATAACTGTACAATTTATAACTGCTAAAACAAAAGTAGCTCCAATTAAGCGCATTTCAATTCCACGTTTAGAATTATGTGCCGCCGTTTTATTAACCGATTTACTTTCTTTTATCATTCGGTCTTATCAAGGCTTGATTGACATCTCCGATGTTTCAGCGTGGAGTGATTCTACGGTCGCTCTCACTCGGATACGTTCTCCACCTTTTCGTTGGAAAACTTTTGTGGCAAACCGTTTTAGCCACATTCAAGAAATCATTGCACCTAGCCGATGGTTTTATATTAAATCTTCGCATAATCCGGCTGATCCTGCATCTCGGGGATTAATGCCAAGCGCGGTTATTTCATGTTTGCTATGGTGGGCGGGGCCTGAATGGCTTCACTACCCTAGTGACACGTGGCCGCCTCAACCAACATTGTCAACCTCAATTGCTGAGGTAACTACGGAAAAGACAATCCTAACATTTGTCGCTCAAACAGATCCAAATGTCATTGACATTTTACTAAGTCGCTTTTCATCGTTATATAAAATCCAAGGCATCGTGGCTTACATTTATAGATTTTCTAAACCCATGGCTCAACGTCATACGGGTCCCTTAACAGACAATGAATTACACAATGCTCTTATGATTATCGTTCGGCATGTACAAAATGTTACATTTTCAAAGGAAGTAGCTTCGATCAAGGCAAACCGTAAATTACCTAAAAGCTTGCGAAAACTCTCTCCATTTGTTGATCCACAAAATATCTTAAGAGTAGGTGGGCGCTTGACACATTCTGTTTATTTAGTGTGGCCATTACCACCAACGTCTCTAGAAATAGCTGATACTCTAGAAAAATAACCCCGAACTTTCTCTCAAAACCAAGGGTTCAAGTTTATGACTCGTGGCGGCATTAACTTTTCAATCAATACATAAACATACATAAAATACATAAAATAACACAGTATAATGCCAATAATAAGCAGACATAATACCCGTGCCATAATTACTGTTATATTTTATTATGAAAAACGTAAACGCCGTTTGAGGTAGATTTATGATTCTCTCCGAGAACCATCTGATATTGCCTTTTAAAAGAAACAATAATAATAATAAACATAAACTGACAAACAGCTTTTTGTTTGTACTGTGTAAAATATTAGAAACACCTTATTGTCTTGATACTCTTTTTATACTTACTAAAACTAAAATAAAAGTAATTGTAAATATCGTGTGATACCGTTCTTGCACGGTAAATTTTAGAGGTGGCTTTCAATTTTTAAAGAGAGTACGTATTGAAAAATCAAACCTGGACAAATAGTATTAATATGATTTATGCTACTAAAATCTAAAACAAATTAATGTTGGGTTTATTTGAAAGTAGCAGCTACTAAATATAAAAACTAGAATAAACGTTTAAATTGTTGTAGTTGAAGGTACTAGTTGTTTAAAATATCAAAATGTCGAACCGGTTCGGTTCGGTTCGTTTTTTTTGAACCGAACCGAACCGAACCGAACCGAACCGGAATATATTTTTTCGAACCGAACCTCGAACCGAACCGGACTAAAAAGTTTTCGAACCGAACCGAACCTAGGGCAAGATTCGGTTCGGTTCGGTTCGAATCCATCACTATTACCGGTTCTAGAAATAATTACGTAATACCGAGCGCTATGCGGAAGATTTGGTTCTAGAAAATGAGTAACCTACGAAAGTACGGAATACTTGGCATTAATGCTAATTGGTTAAGTGACCGCGCTTGTGCACTCTTTGAGTGTCTTCGACAATCTTCGATTGTCTCCAAAGAAAATATTCAAGCCTACCATTTCCGAAAATATGTCGTAGAAGTTATTTAAAATTAAATTGCTTTATTAGTAAGTATTCTGTAGACAACAAGTTTGGTATTCCCTTAGTAAAGGTTTAAAGTATTTTATTAAGTTTTTGTTTATAGTAGCACTGCATCTTCTACCACACGACTTGCAACCAATTTGTGTGCGTGTGCTACCACCCTTTTGGAAGACGTTTTTCCGGTGTTTTTACGAACTGCATTCGCACCATGGACAATGCGAACCGGGTGCATGCATTGGCGCTAAATGTACTGGGCGAGCAGCAAGGATTGGCAAAAGATGACGTCAATTAGTTTCCCGTTGAATACTTAACGTTGTTTGACCGTCTTCGGAAACCTTTGGTTTGCATTTTATAGGGAGGATAAAGCAGCTACGCAAGAGTAAATTTTTTGGTTTATAAGTTAGTTCGCTTACAAGTTTCACCAAAGTCCTATAGTGCGGATTTTGTTTTGTATTAAAGTGGTACCTGCAAACGTTTTTAAATGCAAATCTTGCGGTGCTTCTTATACCTGGAAAAATTGCTACTGGCGAAGATAGTGTAGAAATGGTTAACACAGCGTTTAACAACCGTATGGCTAGCCTATCGCATAAAGAACACCAGTGTCGACAATGGAGTGTCCGAGTTTCTTTTAACACAAAAAATATGGTTATAACATCTTCTAGTAATCTGGAAAATATGTACGAGGTCTTAAACGACACTATGTAAACACCGACTTTATACCCAATTAATTAATAAAATTAGATTGTCGGGCGAGGATGACAAAAGGTACATCATTCCTAATAGTACAGCAACCTACGCATGGAGGGTATACATATATAAGATAGTTGCTATATTTGTATATATTTTATTGTGTTTCCTTGTAGAAACAATTAAGGCAGGTCAGTAAACCGTATCAAATTAGCTATTAATTGACTTGCATTCAGCGTACTTTCCTCCTGTAATTAACGCATTTGTTTGGAGAAGATATGCACTTTTAAAAATGAAGTTTGTATTTCCCTAAATACTTAGTCGAGGACGTACTAGAAAGTACATTGTTTTATTAATAATCTACAAGCAATTATACGTGAATTTTCTAATGCACGACATTGAAATATATTTCTTGTATTTCTCAAACATATAGTCAATAATATAATTAATAAAGAGAAACACTGCTTTCACTTCTACTTCACATAATTGTATAGCATATAGTTTTGGAAGCGAAATGTATTTTACAAAGTACATATTTAGCATTGAACATATAATTATTTGTGACGCACTTAGTAATTAGGAAAATGTTAAACCAGAAATTAATAACTGTTTAAAATTTTAAAAAGCCGCGGTTTTGAATATTCTAAAAACAGTACATTACTGTTTGAAAATGGTTTTAAATATTAAACACTTATGATTTATAAAAAAACTCATTTCTAAAATCCCCGCGGTTTTAAATTTTTGGTTAAAGTATATGCCATAGATGAGCAAAAAAATTTAGATGCTCGGAGCCTTTAAAAGTGTAACTTTGTAAGGTGTGGTTGGATTTTAAATCTGTTTGCAGATTCAAATTTTGCATAAAATTCTAGACTAATTTTATGTGTCGTATGTTTAAAAAATTTTTAGGACGGGACAAAAATCTCTACCAGCAAAAAATCTTAAAATGAGGGTAGCTCCCTGAGGGACGATGCAATCTAAAAAATTCCTAAAAATTCGGGTTGGTGAAAAAAATCTAATATTAATTGATACCAAACAAGATAGATTTATCTCGAAAGATGCAATGCCTAGTTGAAGGAAACTATTTGTTAGGTTTGCTTATAGAGCAAAGAGCAAAATTTAGAGGTTTAGGAGTTTAAAAGGGTATAACTTTGCAGGGGGTAGTCCGATTTTAAATTTGTTTGCAGATTCGTATTCTGCGTAAAATTCTAGACTCATTTGATGTAATGCATGACTAAAAAATTTTATAAGGACGGTTAAAAATCTCTACCAGCAAAAAATCTTAAAATTGGGGTAGCTCCCTGGGGGATGATGCAATCTACAAAATTCTTAGAGATTCGGATAGCTGAGAAAAATCTAATATTATTTGATACCAAACAATATAGATTTATCTCGTGGGTGCGGTGCCAATAAGCACCGAGAAGTATCTCGAAAATTTTAGGGTTTAGGTTACCGATTTTTTAGGGTAGGGATGGTTGAAGTAAAAATTCTACAAGGAGGTCCACTAAGCGGAGTCCCACTTCCTCATTTCCACCTTATGGGAATTTACATGTAAATGCGTATGGAAATGAGGGATTTGGGTGGAAATAAGGTTCCAGAACCGGTACAAACCATCTACTCACAGAATACTCGGTAATAATGCTAATTGGTTTAGTGACCACGTTTGTGCACGTCTTCGGCAATCTTCGATTGTTTCCAAAGAATATATTCAAGCCTGCCATTTCCGAAAATATGACGTAGAAGTTATTTAAAATTAAATTGCTTTATAAGTAAGTATCCTGTAGACAACGAGTTTGGTATTCCCTTAATAAAGGTTCAAAGTGTTTTATTAAGTTTTTGTTTATAGTAGCATTGCATCTTCTACCGCACGACTTGCAACCAATTTGTGTGCGTGTGCTACCACCCTTTTGGATTTTTAATATGCACACGATGCGATTGTTGACCCATATAACATAGAAGACGTTTTCCGGTGTTTCTACTAACTGCATTCGCAGCATGGACGATGCGAACCGGGCGCATGCATTGGTGCTAAATGTACTGGACGAGCAGCAGGGATTGGCAAAAGATGACGTCATTTAGTTCCCCGCTAAATCCTCAACTTCGTTCGGCTGTCTTCGGAAACCTTCAGTATGCATTCTATAGGGTACATAAAGCAGGTACGCTAGAGTAAACTTTTTAGTTACAAGTTAGTTCGCTTACAAGTTTAACCAAAGTCTTATAGTTCGGATTTTGTTTTGTACTAAAATGGTACCTGCAAACGTTTCTAAATGCGAGCCCTGTCGTGTCTACTTTACCAGGAGGGATGCTTTCAAACGGCACCAGAACAAATGTCGTGGTGTAACATCGTCCAGGGTTTAGCTTATACATCCGTCAGCAGCAAAGTACTTAAACTGTGGGTCTTGTGGTATCTCTTTTACGAGAATAGACAACTTACTGCGACACAAGGAAAAACAGCACGGTATGTCATTAAGCCGTAAACGTTCAGCTCCACCAGCTGTTAAAGGGTCTTGTACGAAACAACCACGAATTATGTGTAAAGTATACGATTTCGAAGTAGAAAAGACTACGTATACCGCACACTTGAAAAGCAACAGACATAAAAATGCAACAGTTACCGCTACTAGTGACGATGGCGTAGAAATCGTTAGCACAGCGTTTAACAACCGTATGGCTAGCTATCGCATAAAGAACGCCAGTGTCAACGATGGAGTGTCTGAGTTTCTTTGAAAGCAGAAAGGACGCTTTATTCGATTACTTAATGAAAAAAAGAACACAACATACAGCAATAAAAGTCTATTGCGGACTTTGCGGCGTTTACACCAAAATCGTAGAAGAAACTACTGATGTGAAATCCTTTAACACAAAGAATATGGTTATAACGTCTTCTAGTAATCTGGAAAATATGTACGAGGTCTAAAGCAAAACCATGGGAACAAAATCAGAGGAATTTAAAACACGTGGGGCCGGTTGGTCTTTGGAAAAGGTGCTCTATTTAGAAATAAATATTAATAAGTATAAGCCGATGTGAGGAATTTTAGGTTAAGAATAAAAATTGTGAATATGTATTTAGAAATGTGGTTTACAAAATTTAAACTGTATTAGTAAAAATTGTCTGTAATAAAAAGTTTTAAGAATGGTTTCTAGATTTTCTTTTAGGTATGAGCTGCAGGAAAATTATAATTTAGAAGGCGTGTGTGTAAAATGGCAAGGGATGGTCCGATTTTAAATCTATTTAGAGATTCGGATTCTGCATAAAATTCTAGACTAATTTGATGTATTGCATGATTAAAAAATTTATAAGCACGGTTAGAAATCGCTGCTGGTGAAAAATCTAAAAATGAGGGTAGCTCTCTGGGAGATGATGCAATCTAAAAATTTTTTAGAAATTTGGGTGGCTGAGAAAAATCTAATATAAATTGATACCAAACAAGATAGGTTTATTTCGAAAGATGCAATGGCTAGTCGAAGAAAACTATTTGGTCCAGTTGTGTGTGGAAATGTGGATGCTGGTGTAAATGTGGTCACAAAACAACCAATAAACACCTACTAAAATGTAATATAGTTTAGTGTTATCCTATTCTTAAAAAATAAAAGTAATAGACTCCTTCGTCGTGGGTGATGGTTAAAAGTAATCTGAATTGACCCCCAATTCTTCCGTATGGGGAATTCAATGTATGGTACAAAAATGACCAGAACGGACCTTAGAACCTCCTTATGGGGAATTCAATGTATGGTACAAAAATGACCAGAACGGACCTTAGAGCCTCCTTATGGGAATTTAATGTATGGTACAAAAATGACCAAAACGCACCTTAGAGCATCCTTATGGGATTTAACATCGGAAAATTCCACGTTTTGGGCTAGAACGAAGGTACCTTAACTACTCCTAGACATAAATCATTCGAAGCCTTTCAAAAAACAGTAAAAATGTGTAGTTCGATATCTACGGTTGTTAAAAATGATGTCTGATAAATTAAAAAACAGCACATTGACGTGTTCAACGATATCTAAGTGTCAAGCGTCACAACAGGTAAGTAAGGTTTTAGCAATTGAACTGACACGAATAATGACCATTTATAGCAATTAAGAGAATTGTTTGATGATAAAGTGGATGAAGTTCAAGAAATCCGGGGCGAGATTGAGTGTAACCAAAAGCTGGTTAGTTCAAGCAATGTAAAATCCTATTTACATCATAAATGTGATTAATAAACATACCAAAATTAACTAATATTTTTGTCCTTTTCCATCTTCAATAAATTTCACGCGTTAAGTTGGTCAAACGAATTAGTGTTCTATTAAAATAGGGATATTCAAACCTTGATAGCTGCCTTTCGTGCTAAATTCCCATCAGTCTCAGTGGCGCTTCGTTAAGGGTCCCGCTTTCCATGATCAAGGTTTGAGGTTCGTTGCTCAGCTACCTCTGCTTTTTTTATTTATACTGCATTCTTTTTAATTTTTCATCTTTTAATTTTATCATTATACAATTTTTAGCATAGTTGCTGTGTTTACTTTAAGTACTGTCGAACGACGGACATTTACATTGTTTGTATATGTAGCACGAAGCATTATCGATGGTAACACCACAAATTTGGAATAATGCTGTAGTCTATTGTCACAAATTTGTTGCTAAATGTTGGGGTAGAGAAGTAAAATATGATTCTGGAGACGTTGCACCTCTCGTTATTAACGTTGATGATGTTGACAATGGACACCAAAGCAGCGGTTGGGACTCTGAAGACATTGCTTAAATGTTTCATGTATTCCATATTGCGGTACATGTCCTATACTGTAAATGTCTGGCTAATATAATATACATATTGTTTTGACAAGTGTACATCATCAATGATGTGGTTGAATGTAATTGAAGGGCACCGTAATAGAGAGAGAAAAGTTATTCTAAAATCAGGAACATCAAACTCTCAATATAAGAACATTTAAATTTAAATTTATTGTTCTTATTGCTAAATCACTAACATTTGCGTGAGATTTTTTATGTAAAAAATTTTTAACATTTGTGTTAAGTAATCCTAAACATTTTTTTTAGTCTTGAAAATCGGTGCAATAAATAAAAAAGCAGTTTGTAAAGTTGGGGACGAGTTTCTATGTTGAAGAATTTGATCTTGCGACATTATTACGAAGACTTTTGTCTGGTGTTGTGTAAATGATAATGCCCATGGTTATAAGTAACCCTAACTTGAGTTACGCTGAATGCAATACAGTACCTCGTGGAGGTGATTGCAGTCAGATTTCCATGATTTCGGTACCTAGCGGCTTCTAACCTGACAATGGCGTAGGGCTGCTTACTTGGTTGGTAGAAATTGTAGCGGACTGGTAGCGGAATGTTTTCAATATTGGGGTGCTTGTTGATGTTACGTGCTCTAAACGGTGGCCCTGATGCAGTGATGGTTGGAGGTAGATCGGCCAAAGTTATGGCTGAATCTTGTTTGTAATACTGTACTAGTTCACTTCATTTTACCCCATTAGATATTTTGTGGTCACAATGAAATAATCTGAAGGAAAACCCTTATTGCACGAGTAGCTTGGTGACTACATGTGTTGCAATATTCTTAAGTTCCCTGCAAGAAGTTTATTGACTTTTTTAGAGAAACAACAAAAAGAAGTAATCTGCTCTAGCGTTTGGAGCTTCCTTTATACCAAGGTTTATTTGTATTGTACATTCAAACGGTTCAATTTTGTATCGAATAAGTATCGGACGCGTCCATTATTGATTAAGGGATGTTTTATGCATGCATCCTATTTGTTTGGATGCTGCTTGTTTATTGGTCAATTAGCTACGAGTATGGACGGGGGTATACTCCTCCAGTTTTTTATATATGTTCGTTGTGGTGCAAAGTAATAAATTTCTTTCCACCAAGAGCAAATTCTAGGTAAAAATAGTAATAAACAATACAGGTGAGTTAACGCTCTATACAATGCTTTATAGATAGAGGAAGAGTGGTGTTCTTTGATAAGTGTAGAGTCTCCGAACCAAAATAATTGTTACGTATCTATTCCTTTGAATTTTTTTAAAATCTTATCTTATCTTATTATTAGGTTAAATTATTAACGTTTTGTGTTTATCTTTCTCTTTGGACACATTTTAGAGATCATATCTTATTTGATTAATTTATGGAACCAGTAGTAGTTAGTTAGTTATCTTTCTCCAGGAAAATATCTTGAAGATTTTTACACTTATATATTTAATATCTACAAACCATAAATGATTAGGTATTTATTTTCCTCTTTGAGATTTACCTTTGAAATGTTACCTTATCTTACTTTTGCTGTACAGCAAATAAATTATCTATATATCTTTATCTTTGAAAGTATCTTTGAAAACTTATCCGTTAAATTTTCCGAATCTGTAATAATTATGCTTAAAGGTAGGATTTATTGTTAATTGAAAAGAACTAACCTGTCTTTTAGTTTTGTAGTTGCTAGGATAGAATTTGGAAAATTATGTATCGTGAATGACTACTGACTAATTTATTAACTTAAGATTTTTAATGCTGCAACTTATTTTGTCTGTATATTGTTACTAGTCAGTGCGTAATTTGTTTGATTTAAGAAAATACCATAAAGGTATTAAAGAACACTTGTACGCATTAGTGTGCAATGAAGAAGATCAATTTTGTATTTAGTTTTATAGTGAAATTAAATGTTAGTTTTAAGTGTTCGAATCTCATAACTTACGACAAATTTTTTTGCGGTATGTGTGGCGCCAAACAAGACTCTTGCGCGCTCAGATGATGTATCCTGGAGATCAGCTGACTACGTATTTCCGTTTCCTGGCATGGCAAGGATTGCTACAGCTTAAAAACCAGGTGACGCTTAAAAATATTATTTAATATAAGTATTCCGCGCATGTAAGCTCTCATACAAAGAGGTTTGTTCCATTTTTACTTTTTGAAGCTTTGATGGGATTATTACGCCCTTTACGGTACAAGCTTTATTTTAGTAATTAGATATATGGGATTTTTAATCAGAAAATGAAAAAATACGTGCGCGTCATTAATTTAAGCTGGTTATTATGCATAAGAATACGGTTGTTAAATTTCCATGCACTGGTGGGTAAAGAACCTTGTTTGTCGTGAGCAAACCATTTTCTCACGTTAAAAGCTATGTGTAGTCATTGCCTCAACCAATAAATACGTTCCACGATTTGGGAGGCTTTGTCGAGTTCATGTGAAAGTACACAATTATCAGGCAGAGTCCACTGGGTGATTTTCGTGACATACATATTGGTAGTTAGAACGACTTAAATAAAGTAAAATATATGTGAATTCTTCCTCCTTTCCGGTATCTCCATCTAAATATCATTGTTTCCAATGTTGTGATTGTAGCAACAACTTAATTACAAATTTGCAAAAACCGCCGTCAACTCCAACGAGGACCCTGCAGCACGTGTGTGGAATAAGAACCGGTTTACCGGGATCAAATGACGTTGGACCCTATTTTAAACTACCTCTATAAATAAAGGTAATCCATTCTTTGGTTAACTACTGTTCTTTCGTTATGCTTGGTATACAACCATTTGTTTGCCACAAGTTTTCGGAGATATAAGAGAAATAAACCGACGACGCTGAATCATTCTCCATGACGAGATTGCGAGCTTTCACACATCGGCTCAAACAAGTAATTATTAGAGCACTCAAAACATAAAATCGATGGGTCATCCGCCGTATAGTTCTGATTTGGCACCTAATGATTTCTTTTTGTTCCCAAACGTAAAAAACAAACTGCGTGGACAAAGATTTTCGGCACCAGAAGAGGCGGTTGATGCGTTCAAAACCAATGTTTTTGAGATATCTCACTCGGAATAGAAAAAATGCTTTGAAAATTGGTTCCAACGTATCAATCATCGTGGAGAATATTTTGAAAAACAGTAAAGAAGTTTTCACACCTTAAGTTTTGTTTTTGTTACTTGTTCCCGATACATATCGAGCACCGCTCGTATGTTTAAGCAAAAGTTATACAATCATCTACATTAAATCGTTTTCGTCTTAAATATAGAATTTTACTGCTTCATTATTTATTAACTCATTAACGAATTGAATAGAGTTAGTTCTTCTCTTTAAGACAATATATCACAAGCTAGGGTGCGTGATTTGGAATGTCAAACTGGGATAGCTGGAGTTGAGGGGATAGATTATAAAATTAATGCAACAGTGTTTTAGTGACTAATTTTTAACTGAAAGTCGTTTATGTTATCGTTACAAAATCTTTTTTTTGAGGCAACAGTGTTTCCTGATCTTTCATATAAATCTACATCATTTAGTAACGCAATATTATTTTCTATATCTTTGCTAATATTCTTAATCCTTTCTCCTACCTGTTTTCTATTAATGTTAATTAACGTATTTTTTTTTCTTTAATCATTTCTTCTGGATCGTTTAGCTGTTGATCTTCAGACAATTTATCATACAACCTTGTATTTTCCTTGGTTTTACTACTGTCAACTACAGTTGCGTTCTCTTTGATTTTCACGAAATCTCCTCTCAGGTTTATAACACATGTAATGTATTATAAACCTGAGAGGAGATTTCGAGCCAAATTTAGATTGGCATAACTCCTTGTAATATTTTAGTACATATGACAATAAATTCTCTAATTTCACACTGAAATGTAAACAGTAAATAAAATCAGATCTTTTAATGTTTTATAGAAACCTATTGCTTCAACTACTTCTTCTGGTTTCTTGGTTTCTTAAGTAAAATTTGTTAATACTTTAAGAATTGAAATAAAATTATATATTAATGCCGATTCTGAAGGCAACCTTGATGCCCATCTCGTCGTGAACACAGTTTAAACAGTAAGTCTAACTCCCTACCATTTTGCTACTTTTATATGGATCTTTTTACGATATTACCAAAAAAATATATTCTTGACGCATAAAAAAAACCTTTTAATTGTGACGCATTTAATGAGCAGATTTACAATTGAGTTCAGATCATGTGCTACACAATAAAAATATTCAGTCACAGTGTCTCTGTTTAACAAGTTTTTGTAAACTAGAATGCGTTCCACTCGAACTCGCCACCCCATCGTACTCAGGTACCTCACATTCACTTCCTTGAATAAATCTGTAATTTTATTTTGGAGTTCTTTCGTCGTTTGATTGGAAACTTGAAAAATCCAATAAGTGATTCTTTAACGTTTATTGATATAGGAACACCATCATGATATTTCTCAATTTTTATGTATCGTATTATTTCAACTAGTTGTTCAGTTTTTGAAACCTCTTGAGTAGTGTCAAAATTTTTGAAAAAATTGGTCATTGCTGATTTTTTTTTAAATATCGCGTCTAATTTATTCTTTATGCAACTAGGTTAAGGTGTTAAGTAATTTTGATAGTAAAAAAATTTATTTAATATCAATATGATTTAAGCTACTGATCAGTTGATATCGTAGAAAATTTTTATATATAACCTATCATAATAGTAAGTGCTCTCATGTAACCATATGAAAAATGCAATATTTTCAATGCCTGTTTGACTACAGTCAACACTTGAATATTTATGCTATTATTATTTATTCTTTCAAGTATTATGTAACAGAAAAGTGTATGTGCGTAGTTATAACAATGAGGATAATATTGAACCTGCACAAAGATATATTACCATCAGCTGAATCCAAGGTAATGTAATCCATTAATATAACTGAGTATAACGGTAATCTACCAACACCTCTGAACGACAAATGTTGTTTTTCAAGAAAAGAAATAACCTGTACACAGACACACAATGTAATGCAGAATTCTGTTTCGACCTTGGACTTAAATTGAATGCGTATGAAATTTGTATTTACTATTTCAGTGTTATTTTTTTATGTCTTTTAGGAGTCACAGAGAAATGGATCTCTATGATTTGTTTCCGGCCGAACAATTTTTACTATAAAATTTGGTCTAGCCAGACAATCAACAGCTGAAATTTTTGTCCGCACTTGATAAATTTTTTAGTTGTACGTAATATCGGATGCACGAATACGGTTTTAGTAGAAAATAATTTTCAGATTGATTGACGTAGAAATAGATTCCATATATTATTCTGTCTTTGAGCGTCACACAAAGGCGAAATGGTTTTAAAAAAATTTTAGAATTTTATTGCATAATCAGATTTGCTTACTCTTTATTCGTTAGCGCAATTTCAACCAGGTGTATAGCCGATTAAAATGAGAGACTAATAGTAGATTTTTATGTTAAAAAATGCATTAGGACCGATTATATCAAACGGACGCTAGTTTCTCCTGTGAATTTAAATATCCAAATGCCAACTCGTTATTAACTAATTATATTTTTAAATAATTTTTAGGAAACGAGTACAATTGTAACTGGTTTATTCTCTATTGTGATTCAAATACTCGTTTAATCAGAACAGATGGTGAGGCTTAAGTAACAACGATAGAGACAACTTTTCTAGAATAAATTTTTTGAGATTTAATTCATATAAACAGCATTCACCAAACGTGTTTTAGTTTCCGCTTCGAGTCGAATAGTATAAGTAGTAGCAGCTGGAGCTGATTTTCCAGAGGAGCAAAATTCACTGAAAAATACTTTTTAAGCTAAAACACAAATGGAGTTCAAACGGTTACCTAAACTAGTATGTTCCCTAATGTAATTAAATTTCTTTTTAAACCATACACAAAGTGAAGGCTGAAGTTATTTTTTATTGCAATTTGAGATGCAGTTTTAAAAATATTTCTTTGTACACGTTTTTAACAAATACGTTGAAACTGCTAGCAACATTGTTGTAAGTTAACATGTGAAGAATGTATTGCAACAAGCTCCTTTTTAAAATTCTAAATTTGGTTTAATATAAGACTGATTATTCACAAATACAGAGAAACTCTAATGTACTGAGATGCCGCTACAGACCTCACTTATGATAATTACTACAATGTTTATTAAGACTAAATTCCTTCTTAACACAACGATTACACTATATTTATTACTAAATTCAACTACGTAATTTGCATACATAGCACTTAATTTATTTATGTATTGAAAGTATTTATTTCAACGATTTAGCCAATAATTTTATTCATAGTACTTGCGGATACGTGCTTCGACTGAAATTGAAAGCTCTGCTGCGCATTTATTTACGTAACTAGCTCTCAGAGGCTTTCAGAAATTACCAGATGATTTCAAGAATTCTAGATTATTCGGTTTTGTGTATGTTATATTGGTTTTGAAATGCACACTTGTAGCTGTCGATCAATTCACTGTTGGTTTAATGGCTTTGTCTCTTTCAATTTTATGCTCTTTGACGCATTTGTTACGTGATTCACACGTAGTATTTTTAATCGTAATTTTTTTGATGATACGTTTTCTAGTAGAAGTCTTAAATAAACTAGAACATCATTTAAGAACAGAAAAGAAATGTTGTTGATATAATTTAATACTGCAAACCGCTTACAAAAAACTTCAAACGAGATCATACGTTTGCAAATTGGATCAAAATGCTAATTGAAAGGTTTGCCTTGGAAAATAAAAAATAAGTAGTGTTTGCCTAGTTAAAAGCTGCCGTAACGGCATCTGCATTTAAAATGCAGAGCGTTCAAAATATTACCATACATTTACCAAATAAACAAGAAATCAAAGCAAGGAAATAAAAATTAATTTGAATATGTAGAAAATATACATAATTAAATAACTTTGAACAAATATTCAAAATGACTTCTATTTTTACGAATACAGTACTCTTCTTTTTCTAAAAAGTTTGTTAGCCTACTAGATACTTAAAAATAATTTAATAAGGTGTTAAACTATTCAGTTCTGCCTTGCATTTACTGAATATGTTTATTTAAACATAAGGAGCCTAAAAAGTACGTATTTTTAAAAATAGCTTATGTCTTTAATGATCACACTTATAGCAAATCACTTTTTTTTCAAAAAAGTTTTGGTTTGTATAAACGTTTTATTAATATTCTTAATTACCTTATATTATTTGTTTTCATTACAGACAATTTTAATTGAAAATGATCGCTGACCTAATCGCTGATGTAATTTATACAATACTTATTAACTATTTTATTGTACTGGCTATGAAGATATTAAACCTATAAATTGCATATTATTTTGATGACTAAAATCCGGAAACTGCTGATTATTATATACATATTATATATATATATATATATATATATATATGATAATAAGTCAAATAAGGGTCGTTGAACTTTGTACACTGTAAATAAAGCACCACCCCAGGCCGAGAAGATTAAAATTTCAAAAACTTAATTTACACCTTGTATAATATTTCAATAAGCTTATTATTATTATATTTATTTTAGTATATAAGTGAAACATCTAATTCTAATTTAAGCGAGTTTTAAAAGGTAAATATTTATTCTCCACTGAAAACTAACAATTTTAGTATAACACAAAACGTGTTGTGCAACCCTTTTAAAAACACATAACAAAATGTGGTATCAAAAGCAGTTTTACTAAAGACATTATTTAAAACACGCTCGAAAGAAGTTTTTCTATTAAAAACATTAAACGCAAAATACGAAAAAATTCAAATTTTCTAGTTTGTTTGATTTTTCATTTTAGAGCGAAAATAAGTCCTTTCAAAGCAGTTACAAATACTCATTTTAAATGCTAAATCATATTTGATAATACATTAAGTAACAAAATATTATTTAAAAACAATCCAGCAATTTAGAAAAGGGCATTTTGTTCTAGGTTGTTCGCAAAGTCGTAAATCATATGTAAATAAAAATGATAGCTAATTATCTTTGCAATATGAATAAACACACACCAATTAAGCGAGTTCGTGGAACACGATAGAAAAGGTAAAGCCTACAAATCAGATAAGATAACACTTTTTAATAGCCTATAAATGATAAAGAAAGCGATAACGAAATAGTATTTTACATGCATTTATACAAAAGGCATCAATTGAGAGACAACTTTAGAGATCGCTACAAATTAAACTGACAGCTTATTAAGATAATAAAAACACGTATAATGAATGGAATTTCAGTTAGTTATTACATCATTTGATGAGTCAGACCCAGTAGAAAGGTGCAGAAATTCGAGAAAGATTTTATTATATAAAAGCTGTAAATAATTAGGAGGAATCAGTCATTCACCAATAGTTGGTGGAAAGTTACGAATTGTTGGTTTACAACGGACTTGTTGACGATATTTTTGGTCGGTAAGAAACAAATTGTAATGAACGCTAAATTTTCGTGCAAGGGCACGTCAGTTATGTTTACTAAAAACAATATGTTTTGAAAATTGTAAAGCAAAACTTTGACATTAAAATTTGATTAGAGTAGATGGAAATATATAATGGAACAATAGAGTTCTGAGGCTTCTACGGGAAAACTATTTTCTAAATAGATTGATTTGGGGATGGACTTTTAATCAACCGAGTATCAATCCTACAATTTAAGGGTTCAGAAAATAGTTTGTTCGAATCCTTATAGAGATAGTTTCTGCTATAATTAAGGTAAGTTAACATAAAACTTTGACATATTATTTCTGAGTTAATAATTGTATTTTATACAAGTTAGAGGTCAAATTTCAAGGCGGTTTGACCCTCACAAAAGGTTTTCTCAAGGTTACTGATTAGTTACACTGAGACGAAATAATAGGAGAGTATTTAAATTATCCATACTACACCATAAGGAAAATTTGTAACTTATATATGAAAAGTTTTGGGGTTTAGGTGAAGATGTATTAGTCTTAAGCAGTGATGATATGTTGTTTTCTTCTAGGCTTAAGTTGTAAATTACATTTATAAGTTTCTTTTATACCTGTGTGTATAAGCAAATTTCTTATATAATGTGTGTAGAAGAAAGATGTTTTTGAGGGTTTGGAGTGTTATAATTTGAAAAATGTACATACAAAATTTTGTGATATCACAATTGTGATGTTAAGATTTCTTTGTTTTATTTCATTTTCGTAAAGGTCACAGCATATTTATATTTGAGCTAGTAAAATAAAACGGGCATCCTCAGGTAAGAATACACATTGCGTAATAACCACTTTTTCAAATTAATTTATTACTTTAATGAGCATTTATACATTTTATATTTCATATTTTCATTTCTTGAAACAGATGTATTCATTTTTTTCTTATTGCTTTCTAATTCTCATATATATATTTTGTCATTGTTTATACATTTTAATATATTTATCCATGGAACTACAATAATTAAGAGTCAAAAGAATTAACTTAGAGAGAGTAAATATAAGCGCTCGATGTGTGTCAGTGCACAGCATGTACCTTCTAGTGGTCGAAGTGCGGGAAACTTTCTGCTGACTTACAAGGTAACCCCCTTGAAAGGGGAAGTTTTGGCTTGTATTGAAAGACGCTAGACACACCTGGAGGACTAAGAATCGTGTCGACGTCTGTGGCAGAGAGATTAAATATGCAAACACTGAACAGTAAAGAGCCATTACCGTTAGTAGGAAATGCTATAACGGCACGGTTGCTATCTAGGCTGGTAACCTTGTTCAACCTAATTAAAACTTATCAACAAGACCTTTGCGAAAGCCTCGGGTCGTCGAAGTCTTGGTTGGCGACTGAAACGGAAAATATCTGGCACACCAAGTGACGCCCGCAAGAATTAAGAATGGAAATTTGGTACTTGGAATGTCAGGAGAGTGTATAGAAAAGAGTATGAAACCAAGAATGAAATGAAAGAAAGTAACATGGATGTGTGGTGTGTAAGTGAAACGAGGCGAAAGTGGAAAGATGTTGTTTAATAGATGACGTGAGGTTTGTTATCTGGAGTAAAAATCAACGAGTCCACGGCGAAAGATGGTAGTTTAATTGTGAATGATCAAGCAAAAGCGTGCGTGAAACAATATAAATTGGTTCACCGCCTTTTGTAGGTTAGATTGAAAGTGGGCTTCAGAAAGATCTCTTTAGTGGTATTTTATGTTCCGGTAAATGACGATAAGGAGTGTTGGCGGTTTTGGCAGGAGTTGGAAAATGCATTAGACCAACGCGAAAGGCATGACCGTGTGATTCTATTAGGTGACATGAATAGTTGGGTCGGAGTACACAGAGAAAATGCTGAACATGGGGTAGGTCCGTTTGCTGATCCAAGAACGAAAGAAAATGGAGATATGTTAGCGAGTGTGGGTGGGGAAAAAGAACTATTTATATTCAACACGTGGTATAAGCATAAATGGGCGTGGAGAAGAAAACAGAATGTGAGAAAATCAAAAGTGAAAGTATAATCGACTCAATGAAAGTACGCTGCACTGTTAGAGAGGAAGTTGCATGACTGCAAACAGGAATGGGACAATGCTCGAAAATCAGAAGATGTGGAGAAAATATGGGATTGTTTGAAGAACAGTGTGTTGAAATGTACTTTGGAGGTATGTGGAACAACAATGATTAGTACATGTAATAAAAACGTCAAAAAGGTTGTCCGGGTAGAGGAAGTGGCGTATAAGAGATTGATTGCAGAAAAAATGCTGAGTTATGACAGCAACTTTGGGAGGTATATAAGGGGAAGGAACGATATGCGCAAGGTGTGAAGGCAGGTTATGAGCAACTGAGAGTAAAAAAAAGGCAGAGTGAATTTGAAGGGAATAAAACTTGTTTTGGAAATGGGCAAGGAAGACAAGAAATGGTGGAAATAAACGTCCGAATGGCGTTGTTAACAGTAGTAATGGAATTGTTTGGGACGAAACGAGTGTGGAAGACTGTTGGAAATAGTATTTAAGGTGCTGAATTGTGGTGGCAAGAAGGATACAGACGACTGTGTGGATGATGAAGAGAGCAGTAGTGTACTAGTCAAAACGTAGATGATAGTATAAAGTTCGAATGCAGTGTAGATGAGGTATGGAAAGCGGTGATAACTCTGAATAATCGCAAAGCGGTGGATATAGATGAAATTACAAGTGAAGTGCTTGAGTATGGGTCCGGGGGCTGATTGAATGTTTGTGCACACTGATAGAGTTGTGTGTAGAACAAGCGAAGGTACCTGAAGATTGGAAGAGGGCAATAATTATCCCTTTTTACAAAGGTAAATGCAGCAAGTACGAATGCAAAAATTCTCGTGGGATAAGCCTATAGAATGTACTTAGTAATGTATCTGAAAAATTGTGATCAAGAGAGTTCGCAAGAGAACACGGAGCAAGATATGAGACGTTCAATATGGTTATATGCCTGGAATAGGATGTTTGGATTAGATGTTCGCAATGCAACAAATTGTCGAAAAGTGTATGCATGCTAGAAAAAAATGTATGCAGCATTCGTAGATCTGGAAAAGGCGTATGACTCTGTGAACAAAAATGAATTATAAAAGGTCATACGTGAAAACGGTGTAAACAAGTGTTTCAGAAAAGCTATCGGAGCGATGTACGAAGGCTGTAGTGCATGTGTACGTATGAATGGTAACATGGAACAATTCTTTGACATTGTGAAAGGTGTACAACGGGGTCATGTGATCTCTCCATGATTATTTAATAAATTTAGGGAAAAATGTATCAGACAGGCTTGCGAATAAAGGGAAGAAGTGAAAATTGGTGAAACAAATGCAAGCAAGTGTGCTGTTATATGCGGATGACGCAGTATTGTTGGCTGAATCGCCCGGAGATTTACAACGGATGCTTGACAGGTTGTTGGGAGCGTGTGAAAATGTGCAATTGAAAATGAATGTAAATAAAACGAAAGTAATGATTTTTGACAGAGATGGAGGAACTAATGGTTTTGTATTTAGAATGTACGACACGAAAGAGCAAGTGAATGACTTTATATACTTGGATGAAAGTTTTTGAGTAAGGGAAAGCATGCCAAAAACAATGTATGAATGTTGCAGAGGCAAAGGAAAGGTATGGGGACCGTGGGATGTGGAGAAAGTTGTGAATGGTGCTGGAAGTAACAGTAATCTAGTAGGTTAGAACTGTACGCTGCATATCTCCTCAGAAAGCTTGGTTTAGTTACCTCGAAAGAGAATACCGTGAATGGTGATTTGTTTTGATTTGCTTTGTTTATTGAAAATCTTTTTATAATCAATAACTAGACGTTGAACACGTACGGTTCTGTTATTGCAACCTTATCCTCACAGTATACACATGCCTGAACAATCTCCATAGGTCTTCTATTACACATCACAGTAAAATCGAAGACAAAACAGGAGAACTGTATGTCACGCATATAGTTTGTAACGTGAGAATTGTGTAACTGTAACACACTTTTCGAATTTCCCTAATTTGAGGTTTTTTTATTAACCACGTTCTCTAGTATGGGTTTATACATTTAAGTATTTTATTAGGCTTAAAGCTATGTAAATGTTAACATCTACATAGCTTGAAATTTGCGTGTTTTCTCATTTTATGTGTAGTCTTTGGAATAGTTTTAGTTTCGTGTTAAAATTCACTTAGCCTTATACGTAGTGTGGTTATGCCTTTTATGCTAATTTTGTCTTGCTTCACTTTAAGGTTTTGCGCCAGACGTCCATATTTAATTTCAATTTGTAAATAACAATTACTAATTCTTGACTAGTTTACATACGCTTCAATAATTTGATGGCTCGTCCAAGTGATTTAGTGGTACTATTCTATAAAATCCCTACGTACTAGTTACGTTTATTTTCTAGCTCACATTCGTATCGTATTTTTTAGCTACTTTGTTTCGTCATTTAATTGAATTTTGTTTTTTAAGCACCTTATTCCTGTGACTGCGTATTACTGGTCGATTTACTAATAGTTTTACTACTCGGTTTCGCTGTGGTTTCACTACGCTTCATATTTCCCAGTCCGTTGCGTTTTCTACTCATGGTTGGTGGATTTCCCGCCTGTAGTTAATTTTAACTGAAATTTTGTTCTACCATTGCTTCATAATCATCATTAAGTCTTCAGTCCTGGAACTGGTTAGATGAGCACCTTCATTGTTTCCTATTTTGAACTAACCTACACATTTCCTTGAAATTTGCACAATCTGCATCTATCACTATCTAGGTCTACATCTACCTCCTTTTTCCTATCTCTGTCTGTAATGTATCCCATAATATTCCCCAAAAATGTTTTAGAACGTATTATGCCCTTCTATTTCTCCATTTTTTTTCCACAAATATCTTTATTCCCCTACTATTTTGTAACCTATTTGTTATTAACTTCTCTGTCCATGCTATCATCCTCATACATCTGAAGCACAACATTCCAAAAGGCTGCTACCGTTTTTCTGTCTATTTTTCATACTACCCGTTTTTCATGGGCATACTGTGCTGTGCTACACACATATGCTTTCAACAATTTTTGTTTTGTTTCTATGTTTGTTGTCTTTGATCATAGGCGCTGTTTTTTCTTGTTAGATGCAGTTCGGTCCCCTTCAATTTTTTTACAATTATATACCCTATTTCTCCGATATTCAGTGGTTGTGAAGGAGGGTAAGCAACCGGTGGCTACCAAGTTCTCCCAGCACTTGAACATTTGCCGATTTAATCTTTTTTTCAATATATCTCTTCGCACAGTCAACATTAGTTGCAGACATTTCACAACCAACACCTGTAGTTGTTTATAATAAACAGAGATTTATCTGCGCTTATTTTTTCGTCAGGTTTTCGTCTCAAAACTGGTTGGACACGTACCTGCACTTATTTATATTTTGAGCTAACCTACACAGTAACCTGAAATTCTCACACAGTCTATATACACTTCGGTTCCTCTTCAAGTGTTTTTTAATTATATGCCTTATGTCACCGTAATTCAGAGTTTATGTGAAAGGGGTTAAGCAGCCTGTGGCTACCAGGATCCCCAGTACTTAGACATTTGCAGAATTAATAGCTTTCCAGTAAATCCTTTCACACAATTAACATTATTCGAAAATATTGCACAACCAATACCTGTAGTTGCTTATAATAATTATCATGTTTAAGTACAGTTACTTTTTTCTTCATTAGTTTATCCATCTTGGGACTAGTTGGATGCGTACCTCCATTGATTTCTATTCTGAGCTAGCCTACACATTTCCCTAAAATTCCTACAGTCTACATCTTTTACTATCTGTGTGCAGTAGTGTAACCTAGGTCTACCCCTACTTCTTTTTGTTTCTATATCTGCTTCTAATATATTCCACACTATTCCCTCAAGCCGTAGTACGTGACCTATCATCCTATCTCTTCTATTTTTTACCGTTTCCACATATTTCTTTCTTCCTCTACTATTTTTAGTACCTCTTTGTTCTTAACTTTGTCTGTCCATATCTTCATCATACGTCTGTTGCGCCACATTTCAAAGGCTTCTATCTTTTTCTTGTCCGCTTCTCCTATTCACAGCCGTACAGTGCTGTGCTCCAAACATATGTTTTAAGCAATCTTTTTTTTGTTTCTGTGTTTGTTGTCTTTGAACACAGTAGTTGTTTTTTCTTGTTAAATGTAGCACGACCTTGTGTTAATATTTGTGTTATATCTTTTGCGCTTTTCCCATCTTGCGTTATTTGGCTTCTTAGGTAGCAGAAATCCTTAACCTCTTGTAAGTTCTTGTTATCTATTTGTATTCTTGTTTTTTATTTATTTTCCCCTCCATTGCATACTAGTACTTTAGTTTTATTTTTGTTAACTTTCATACCGTATCTCTCTGTTAGAACCGTTTCCATTTCATTAAGAGCAGCTTCTAACTCTTCCTTGCTAGATGCTAGTACCGCTATATCACCTGCAAATTTAAGCATATCAATTTTTGTCCCTGCATAGTAATTCCAAATGTTTTCCTGTATTTGACAGTATTCATTACCTCTTCAATGTACAAGTTAAAAATTAATGGGGATAGAGCACGTCCCTGTCTCAATTCTATTACTGCTGTTTGCTCTTTGTATAAGCTATGTACTATTCGTCTATCGCTATAACTCATGCCAATATTTTTTAGTTGTTCGAACATTACCAGTGCTTCATGAAAATTTTATTGATGCGTTTTAAGATAACCAACGAAACCAATTCAGTAGTTTACGAAGGGCTTTAAGTCTGTCACCTGAAATATTTTCACTAACATTCAATACTTCAAATACTTGATTTCATTGCATTAACGCTACTGGTATGTTAAAAAAATTTGTAATATTGTGTTGACTACACACCTAGTTTAAAATTTTACTTTCAACCTCACGTGCCTCACACATTTATCGCGTGGCTTTAACATTTTTATTTCCCGTCCCAAATACTTGTGAAAAATTCTTGTGGCCTGCTTTTACAATTTAAGTATGTAAAGGCCCTTTCATTAAGAGCGATACTTTTAAAAATTTTAATTTCTAGTTTCCATTATACATTCTTTGATCGTTTTCAGTATCCAGTACAACTTGAAGTTTCATCCTGCATTTAATATTGTTTGCTTTCTAAATTCATAGAAGTTTCATGTTAGAGTTATATTTTACATGTATTTTGC
Organism: Platerodrilus igneus; assembly: GCA_036346225.1. Taxonomy (NCBI): domain Eukaryota; kingdom Metazoa; phylum Arthropoda; class Insecta; order Coleoptera; family Lycidae; genus Platerodrilus; species Platerodrilus igneus. Next base: position 54,654 of record JARFIW010000138.1, on the reverse strand, counting down.
TGTTTAATTATCATTTCAGGTACAGATGTTCTAAAACGGGCAACTGGGTCGTGTGCTATGCTGTTTCATTTCTTTAGACTCCCAGCAGTCTCTGACTGTGTTAGCGTGACATTCGTTTCTTTTCTTTCTGTTCTTGATTACCGTAATTCGGGCGAGCATTCTGTTACTGATTTCGTTCTTTTCTTACTGGCCCTCTCATCTTTCAGGTAATAAAACATACCCTCAACAGTAAAACAAAAATCTATTATTGTACAGTTAAAACGTATTCTCCTGTGCTAGAGAGCAACAAACACAAACTTGGCGATCGTAAACTTTACGACTCTTTTTAAAAATCATCCTCATAAGATGTAGTAAAAGTAGAACAATCATTATTAATTATTCATGGACTTAAATGTATGGAAAGGATTGCACAGATAAAGAATAATTAATTTCTAACTAAAATGAATGTTCTTAAAGTAGAGTAAAGAAGAAATTTTTAAATGAATTAAGCTACTTTGTAACTCGTTTTAAGGTTAATGGTTTGAATGTTGAGCTTGAGGGATTATTTTCGAGAAAGAAAGTGATTAACACGGTTTTGAACAAACTATTATAAAACCAATTAAGTTAATCGTTTAAATAATTTCTATCAATGTTAGTTTTGGGTGCAAAAAAATGGCAAAAGGATATTTTTGAAAACCTTAACTTTATATAGACTAGTGATAGGTGCAGCGTTGATACCTAGTAGTTAAATTATTTCTAGGTTTTTGTTTTAATGCTAAAGTATTGAACTATGGGTGGTTTAAGGCAAATTTTACGTATGTATCTCAAAGGTACTGTGATTTTTCAGGTAATTTAATAATTTTAGGGTGTTTTATGCTCTCTAAGCGAGAAGTTTACAAAAACCTACACAACCTAAACAAGTTTGTTTATAATTTGTTAGCTTGTCATGTTAGAATATTGATGTTTTGGATACACGAAAGCGCATCGTGTGGTGCAATACTACCGAAAAGAGAAATTTTGAAATACGCTTGGCATTTGGCTGAAAGAAACATCACTCACATAAAATTGCTTATAGCTTTTCTAATTTTGACGATAAGAATTTGTGTTTCTGAGTGCACTGGTGTCGAGGACGTAACTAACCCACAAAGGGAAATTTTAAATAACTTAAAATTTTAGTTTTCTAGTGCAGAGTATGGAAATAGTACTTGCTAACTTAATTCGTTTATATCTTTTTGGTTCTTCGTGATAAACACTTTATTTTCAGAGCGCACCAGTGTGTATTCCTTGCGCAATTACATACGCTATGTGTTAGAATTTGCGTTTAGAATGATGTACCAACTCCAGATACTTGGTAGCACAAGCAATTATAGTTTATCACAAATGAACTAATTACCACAAACTTGTGAGCTGTTCATCTTTTCTTGTAGTGGTTTAAGCAACCGGTGATTTGTAAAGAGGAAGTCCGTGGAAAATTAAGCAAAAGTGTGTATTACATACAATCTTACCAGTGGCCGGTTGAGGTACCCTGACGCAACCACCAATAAAAATTAACGAAAGCAGAGTAATAAAAATTATTTATTATTTCCCGCCGTAGATATTTCAATTTTATATGGACAAATGCATCGCCGGCAAATTAGTTTTCAAGTACATTCTGCTAAGTATACAATACATAAATGGCAATCATGATCAAGTGAATACATAAAAGTGGAAACTGATCCGGTACGAGAATAAGCAATTCCGTCAGCAGAATTTTTATCCGTGATCAGTCTCCCGAAGCATCCCGTTCGAAATAAGCCAACTTGCAGTTCGAGATATTTATCGCTTCGCTGAATTACTAAAAAACATTCTTGATTAATCTCTCCTCCATTTTATGTATACATAACGTGACCATACATCCCGCTTTGGGCGGGATAGTCCCGCTTTCACACTGTCTGTCCCTCTGCTCCAGTAAGAGCAAAAATATCCCGCTTTAGCTTTAGGCTAAATGAATGCCATATTGATCACCAAGACAAACATCAACAAATCATGTAATCAGTTCCATTCTTACTTGAAAATGAGACCCGATATTTTGAAACAGATTTGCTCCGCCGACAAATATAAAATAAGTCTCTAGGGATGTTATATTATTCATTCACCTTCTTATTATTAATAAATAAAAAGCAGTTAAAACAGCAATTAGTTTTTGTTTTGTTAAAAATTCTGCAGGTGTCCCGCTCTGACGAAAAATATAAATGGTCACTTTATCTATACACATGCATCGGTTGGCAGTCTGTTAGTCCTAAATTTTATTTGTACTAGTGTAATATAAAAATGTTTTATGTTTTTACGATTAGAAAAATGTTTTATTTACTACAGTTTCACTGATGAGCAAGATTTATGACACTTGTCTCTTAGGGGTGTTGTTATTTTCAGACTTATTGCACTGAGACTGTATATATTTTCTTTATTTATGATACATTTTACAACTTAAGGTGCCCAATTAGAAATATAGTCCTTGCAATTACTAAATAGACTTGTAACGTCTAGTTATGGCGACTTTGCCGTCGTCAGAAACTATTACAACCTGATGTAATCACGCTATCAGTGAATGCAGCGGTTGAAAATATTTAATATTAGGCAGAGATGGGATTTGAGAGTTTTTAAAATATATTTTTAGAAGTATTTTCTGCTGAAAATATTGCAGATTAAACTCTTTGAATTAATAATAAATGTTATTAGCCTGTGCATTTTTGCTACTGAGCATATTTTATACATGATTGCTAGTTGCTACGGATCTTAATTTAGTAGCCATATGCATATATTACCATACACAGGATAACAGCCACAACTATTTAAAACGCTATATTATTGAATTTTATATTACACTATTAATTAAACATGAGTGTATGAATATGATTTTACTTATTAAATATTTTCTAGAAATTACAGAAGACATTAAAAGCTTGTTCATTATACATAAAATTAATGTTATATCAATTATGTAAAAAATCTAATTGTATTGAAAATCTGTATCATGCTCATTACCATCACCAATGTTAGTAATCAGAGATGCATTATTCCTTGATCAAATTTGGTCCCACGTTCCCAATGTTTGCTGATAATTTTTGTAGCATGTTCTAACGTATGTTCTGCCGATGTGTCGATAGTTGTAGGTCTTACACACCATGCATTTTCAATTGCATTGGATATGCAACGTTACGGAGGCAATCTTAATACCACGCTCTGTATTGATCTGCCAGCAATTCCACTTTAAAAACCTTTTGTAGTTTATGCCTATTTTAAAAATTACTGATACCCTACAAAGCACATGATTTTGACCTACATCGTGACAAATTGAAAAAATTCTGCTTTAAAAGCATTAGTTTCAAATGAAATTGCTTTTTTAGTAAACCATTCCAAAATGTTACTGTTTTCCAGGAATTGTTAGGTATTGTATTTAACAAAGTACAATAAAACGACAAGGTGTCTAAAATTATTGTTTCTCTTTAGTAATTAATTTTCAAATCAATATAAGAAATTTTGCTCCTTCATTTCTCCATGGTAATTTGCGTCTTTTGTTCAAGAAAAGAAAATCAATTCGGCCCCATTTATAAATTCATTTACATTTCGCGCATGTAATACATGTAATACTATGTACCTAAAAGACTAATTACATTATACTGTATTGAGGATAAGTAGGTATGACACCAACCTTTTTCCATCAATTTGTTTGCTTTAACTGTTCTTAAATCACTGTCTGGCTAGGAGCGGCATACGGTTCCATTCCAAGAATATCATTTTCGTCTAAAAACACACACTGGTACATATTCTTTTCTTTTATTTTCATACATGTTTTCGATGATCGAAATCGATTTAGCCACAATATTTGTTAATTCCATTAGACCTTTTTCTGGGTTATCTTTTTGCAGTTTAAATTAAATATTGTGTCAGACTGTATGCCGGGATCGTTCACTATCATTAAAAACTCATCATGCTTTAAATTATATCATAAAGTATCAACAGAGGCATGATAAATCTAAAATAATTACATGTTGTACTATAAATTTAACTTGAAAATGATTACTTACAATTTTCATATAACCTATAAAGCTGAACAAGTTGCTTAGCTCTACGTCTAAATCAACGCCCCCCTCCTCATCATAGTGCATTATAACGAATATTAAAATATTCTTGCATAGTATCTATCTATATATATATATATATATATATATATATATATATATATATATATATATATACATACATAGATACTCATACACGAACGTTGCACTTTTGACTGCTATTACAAGCGTTCACTAAAGCGTTGGACAAGGTATATATATTAAAAATCGCAAAAGTAAACCTTAATTAAAATGACTATCAAATGTAGTACAAACTTGTTTATTAAAAACTTAAATATGAATACATAATGAACAGAAAAAGATTAAGAAGAAAAATTAATGAGATAGTTGAGGCTGGTGAAGTTTTAACAATTTGCTAATGTCGGGTTCCAATTTCGTTAACATCAGCCGCAAATCGCCACGTTCAGTAATGTGCAGTCTGTTCCTTTTCTTAGACAATAAATTAGCTACTGCACTGAACCCACGCTCAGCCAAATAAGATGAAGGAAATGCAATTAAAATATCTGTACTCTTGACCACAATCCAGGGTAAAGAACTGGTATTGGTTTTGAAGCCAGAACTCTTGATATCCATTTCTGAATTTTACTTTTAGTTCTTCGTTAGTTGTGAGTTCTACGAGTTCCTCTTCTAAATTTGATGATTCTGCTGTATCTGCATTTGCGAAAGGATCTAAAACCCAACCCGGTATATTCATGTTTAAAATATCCTGAATCGCTCCACACAATCAACATGAAGAACGTCCAAGTGTTGGCAGTAAGTAAGTAAATCTTCATGTTTTGCAGAGACTGCTGATAATGTGGGAAAGTGGCTGTATTCACCTCTCCTAGATTTCGTTTGAATAGAAGAAGTTTTCCCACAAAAGCAGCTATGATGTTTTTGTTTTAATTAAATTCAATTCGTCACCTTGCAATTGTAAATTTACTTCATTAAATATTTTAAACAAGTCTGTCAAATAAGCGATGTCATTTTATGTATAATCAGGTTTTCGCGCAATTTTTCGTTTCTGTTTTCAAGAAAGTCCAGTACTGAATCAAATAGTTGAAAAAAACGGTTCAAACAAGTACCTTTTGAGAGCCAACGAACTTCTGTGTGCAGCAGCAAGCGATTGTAATCTTCATCATTTTCACTACAAAGTTGGCTAAATAATCTGTCATGCAATGAATTGCTTCTAATCGTATTTACTGCTCTAATAACGTAATGAAGCGACGAATGCAAACGTTCGTTCAGATTTTTTGCAACCAAGTGCTGACGATGAATAATACAATGTATAGCGAGTACATTTGGTACTGCTTGTTTCAAATGAGCTATGAAACCCTTATGACGTCCCGTCATTGCTGGAGCATCATCAGTAGCTACCGACAAAATATTATGCATAGGTATTTCTTTCTTTTGGAAAAACGTACTCATGGTATTAAATATCGTTTCTCCCTTTGTATCAGTTTCCAAATTTTTTGCAAATAATAACTCTTGATAAATTTTTTCGTCTTTTATGAACCGAACGTATGATAACAGCAGTACTTCGTTATTTGGTAGAGTGGATTCATCAAGTTGAATGGAAAAATTGCAAGTTTTTAAGTAATCGCATAATGATATTTCAACGTCTTGAGCCATTTCGTCTATTCTCCTTTGCACTGAGTTATTACTCAGAGGAATTTTTCTGATGACATCTGCTGATGTCTTATGATGAAGAACAGTTTTTATTACCTCTCTGACTGCCGGCAAGATAAGTTCCTCGCCAATGGTATGTGGTTTTCCCGTTTTGCGATTAACAATGAAATGTTATATGATGATCGTAGTCCATCATCTTCTTGTTTAGAAGACGACGCAAATAGGTTTGATATAGTTGGCTGTTTCAAATATTTCTTCTGCAGTTCTTGAAAATAGGACAAATCTTTGTCCTTTTATCAGTATGCATTTTATTTAAATGTTCTTGTAGCCTAGAAGGCTTCATGGCTTCATTTGAGAAAACTTTTTGGCAAAGTAAACACATGGGAAATGATGGGTTTACAGGAGAGTGCGTAAATCCATATTTCAAATACAAAAGACTGTACTGCCGGCATTTCTTCTTAGATTCAGACATTTTGAAATCCAAAACTTGCCACGGTTTAAAATAAATTAACTTTTCAACGAATTTATAGATAATTATAAAATTAATGGTTATAATGACTTATATAACTTATCACTCACGAACATGGATTATTTGCGAAGCACACAAAATAATAACACATTCCTAGAGCTATCCCTGCCTTTTATACGTTTGATTTCATACAAGCATCAACTTGTATGTTTTATCTTGTTTGCGATGCCGGTGCACTTTGTAAGCAAGTCATATCGCGTCTTTGCTTATCAACTTGCAAAGACGTGTTGCGGACAATATTAAACGGAATTAGGTATTCATAGACCTAATGCTGAATTAAATGTTTTAAAGTATATTTTCTCGATAACAATAACATAGACATTTTAGATAGCTAAATAAACTGTCTGTTCATGCCAACTAGGTATTTTCAAAGTATTTTAATATATTTATTTTCTAAAAAGGTAAGAACGTCACGAACGCCCCCCTTGATCCTCCTAACGCCCCCCTTTTGCCCCTGTACTCGCTACCGCCCCCTTTGAAAGCTACGGCGCCCACTGGGGGGCGGTACCGCCCGTTGGAAACCTATGGTCTAAATGAATCACGCTCATGGTATTCTGTGATAAGAGTTAAGTATAATACTAATATGTGATCTGAAAAGAACTGGTTGAAGTAAAAACTAGTCAAAATCAATGTATAATAACAGAAAAATTCACAAAGGCGTCGACATAAACTAAAGAACGAATGACATATAATCTAAACCTTAAAGCTTAATGTTTAATATTCAGCTTTAAAATTGTTGGCAACGTTGCACATTGCTACTATTCAAACCAAAACTGTAGCATGCACATTGTACGGTACTGAATTGGCAAACATCTGCATAAATAGTTAGTACACGTGTGACGCACGGATAACAAGGTCTATTTAGAAATTGTGAGCTCCATAGGACGTATTTTGCTTGGTTAGTTAAATATTCCTGTCACACTTGATCTTTCAGCCACCTTCTCCTTTTTTTTAGAATCTCCATAAAAACTGTTTCTTTTAAATTTAAACAAAATTGAACTTTTTTAAAGTTTTATTTTACCCTTTATGCGTTTTCATTAGGTGTAATAATTAAATACTACTGATATACCTATATTAATATTTTTTTAAATTTCCGTTTTTATAATAACGAATTTTGGTTATAAACATTTAGCTAGGGCAAAATAAAGAAAATTGTTGACAGCAAAAATAGAAAGACGAGAAAGCTACTAAAATTGACATTTTATTTAGAAATGCAACGGAGCTTGCACCTACAATTTCTGGTGAATGTTATGAAACGGAAGTAGTTGTTGAGTAAAAGTGAGAAGAGAAAATCTAAAGGACGTGTATTTTCTTCAGATATTATTAAGAAAGTTTGAATTTGGAATATGACTTGTTATCCATGTAAAGTAGCTAATTCAGAAATAAAATGAAAATTGTTCGGTCTCTTTGTCGCACGTTCGCGTGGTTAATTTTAAGTTATTTAAATTTGTAGTGGTAAATCTAATAGCAAAACTGTCATCCCTTGTTCCCTTACATCCTGCCATAAAAATTCCTTGTGCATGTGTGAATAAGTTGGACTAAGAGTAGTGAACAAACACTTTCTTATGGATATCGATGCAGAACAGTCGTCGGTTTTTCGTTCGGTACCGTAAGTTAGTCAAGTGCCGCAGACTTTATTTGTTAAACCCCTAAAAAACACAGTGCAAGTGCAACGTAACACAGACTCAATTTTGCATACTCTTCACTTGGTTGAAGGAATAGGAACTGCAGCTTAGAACAACAAAAACCCGCGGAGGTAAGTCGATATATAAGTTTATAAGACCCCCGCGCGTGAACAAATTGGGCCTTCATCACCGGATCATTAATTAATCAATTAGTTCCTAGCCTTTAAGCTCCTTATACTTAAATTTATAAAATTGTCGTAGTTTTTATTATGGTTAAACGTGTTACACAGAAAAGAACATCTTGCTTGCACATTTAATGATAGAAACATCTGGGTATAACGGTAGATTTTACAATACATTCCTTATCCTTTGTGGTAAAGATTAGGGTCGATCGTCAGTGTCTTTGGGTAAACAATTTATGAAGGTTCTTGCATTGTAAATCTTTACCTTATTTTTCGTGGTCAAGTTCGAGGGACCATCGGGTCATCAACTTGTTTAACAAAGGGGTTGAAATTTATTTGAAACCTTAAAAGCTTTGTCGGACGAGCACTGTAGTTAGTTGCATTTTCTATTAATAATTTAATTTCGTAGATTAATTATTTGTAGCGTATTCGAGTTACGCATTGTTTTTATATTAATTTTTATTGTCGTTCATTAATCATTAATTAAATATGGTTATATCAATTGATAAAGCTATTCTTGAAGCTAAATTTGTAGTTAAAAGGTTGGATCATATATACAGTAAGATCAACCAACCGGAAAACGTATCGATTGCTTTCATTAGAGCGTCGATTAAAAGTGTCGAACAGATTGAAACCCATTTCAAATCTTTTTGCAAGGATATTTTCTTTGATGAAGAAAGTGAACAATTGAATAAATTTTCTGCTCTTAGGGTGAAAATCGATGATTATCTATTAGATATTCGTATTATCGCTGAACAATGCGAATTAGATCGGGTAAAAAATAAGCCAAAGGTGGAAAATATGAATAATTCTTTTTCGCCAAATTGTGGAATTCGCTTGAAACATCTTTCAGTTCCTCGGTTCTCCGGACGCATTTCAGATTTTGAGAGTTATAATGCAATTTATAAGCGGTTGATTCATGATAATGTCAGTTTGTCCCCTGTGGAAAAATTTTGCCATCTCGTTGATACATTAGATGAGTCGTCGCGTGGCTTAATAAAACACTTGCCATTAAATGATTATGCATACGAGGAAGCCTATAAAATCATTACTAATCGTTTTCAGTCCAAGAGGTTATTACTTTCAACATATTTTAATGCTCTCGAAAAATGCCCTAAGGTCAGTTCCTCAGACTCGCATGCAGAACTCCGGCAATTAATTAGTTGTTTTGATGAAAATATATTCGCGTTAAAGCAGATGGAAATAGATTTATTAGATTTCATGTTGTTCAATCTGTTATCAAAAAAATTAGATACAAACATTTTAAAGCGTTTTGAATTAGGAAATAGTGACGAAATTCCTTCGTTTAAAGATTTAAGGTCGTACATTGAAAAACAATGTAAAGTGTTGGAAATAAATGACATTGCTTCAGGAACATGCTTAAAAGCTCGAGATTCCGTGAAAGAAAGGGAAAAAGGAAGGTTTGTTAGCACTTCGGCTAAAACTTCTTTAGTTGGTACCACCAATGATGTTAAAAATTGTAGTTTCTGTCAAGCTGTGCATCCTATTTATAGATGTAAGCAGTTTCTCGATAAAACCCCTCAAGAAAGATTTGAGGTGGTAAAGCTTAAAAATCTTTGTATCAAATGCTTAAATACTTCACATTAGATGAAAAATTGTACGTTAGATTGGTCGTGTAGAAAATGTCATCAGTCACACAATTCGTTACTCCACTTCGATAAACGAGAAAAATTGATGTTTCCACGCAGACAAACTCATCGTCAAAGGTCAGCGTCTCCTCGTAGAGCGGCGGCTAGACTTACTTCTACTAGTAGACCTAGTGAAGACAATCTGTCGTCGTCGGTTGTACATGAACAACCTGTCACTAGTTCGTTGATTTCGACGTCATTAGAACACATAACCACGCTGTTAGCTACGGCAATGGTGTCGGTGCTTGATTATACAGGAACATTGCAATCTGTTCGTGTAATATTAGATAACGGATCCATGGAAAGTTTTATGACTGAAAGGTGCCGTCAGAAATTACGTTTAAGGAAACGGAGAGCCAATGTCACTGTTCAAGGACTTGGCTTGAATTCGTCGTTGGTGTCTATTGCACTATCGTGTGTAGTCAGCCCCTCGGAAGCACGAACTCCAGCATATGAACTTGAGTGTTATATTTTACCTAACATTTGTAATCAATTACCTTCGTCGTCGATAGGGGTCAAGGAATGGTCGCATACTCGAGGTTTGGCCTTAGCTGATCCTAATTTTAATATTTCTGGTAAAATTGACATGCTGCTCGGAGCGGAAATCTTTGCTCAGGTTTTGTTGAACGAGTCTCGTTGGGGTGTCGCTAACGAGCCAGTTGCTATTAAAACAACCTTTGGTTGGGTTTTAACGGGAAAGGTCGTTTCCCCGAATAATTCTATTACGTCGTTGTGTGCTTTCGTTGAGTCCTTAGACAGCGACATTCGTCGATTTTGGGAATTAGAAAATATTCCCTTCAAAAAACACATTTCTCCTGAAGAAGAAAGGTGTGAAAATCAATTTGTGGAAAAATATAGACGTAACAAGGACGGTCGTTTTGTAGCGTCCTTGCCCTTTAAAATTTCGGAACCCTCATTCGTGGGTATGAGATCAATTTGTATTAAAAGATTTTTGTCGTTAGAACGTCGTTTGTTAAAAAATCCTGAATTGTATTCAGATTATAAAAAATTTATGGAGGATTATTTGACAAGCGGTCACATGGTTGAAGTGAAATCGCCTGAAAATTCGTCGGGCCATGAGAAAATGTATTACATTCCCCATCATGCTGTACATAAGCGTGATAGCACTACCACCAAATTGCGTGTGGTTTTCGATGCTTCGTGTCAGGATCAAGCATCAAGGTTGCACTCAGAATCGGCATTAATATATAATTTTATTTCAATTCTTAAAGTATTAACAAATTTTACTTAAAAAACCAAGAAACCAGAAGAAGTAGTTGAAGCAATAGGTTTCTAAAAAACATTAAAAGATCTGAATTTATTTACTGTTTACATTTCAGTGTGAAATTAGAGAATTTATTGTCATATGTACTAAAATATTACAAGGAGTTATGCCAATCTAAATTTGGCTAATAAACGGTTGAATAATACATTATATGTGTTATAAACCTGAGAGGAGATTTCGAGAAAATCAAAGAGAACGCAACTGTAGTTGACAGTAGTAAAACCAGGAAAAATACAAGGTTTTATGATAAATTGTCTGAAGATCAACAGCTAAACGATCCAGAAGAAATTATAAAGAAAAAAAATACGTTAATTAACATTAATAGAAAACAGGTAGGAGGAAGGATTAAGAATATTAGCAAAGATATAGAAAATAATATTGCATTACTAAATGATGCAGATTTATATGAAAGATTAGGAAACACTGTTGCCTCAAAAAAAATTTTTGTAGCGATAGCATAAACGACTTTCACTTAAAAATTAGTCACTAAAATACTGTTGCATTAATTTTATAATCTATCCCCTCAACTCTAGCTATCCCAGTTTGACATTCCAAATCACGCACCCTAGCTTGTGATATATTGTCTTAAAGAGAAGAACTAACTCTATTCAATAAGCATAAAATAGTGTGATTATTCATGTTCGTTAATGAGTTAATAAATAATGAAGTAGTGAAATTCTATATTTAAGACGAAAACGATTTAATGTAGATGATTGTATAACTTTTGCTTAAACATACGAGGGTTCTCGATATGTATCGGGAACAAATAACAAAAACAAAACTTAATGTGTGAAAACTTCTTTACTGTTTTTCAAAATATTCTTCACGATGATTGATACGTTGGAGCCAATTTTCAAAGCATTTTTTCTATTCCGAGTGAGATATCTCAAAAACATTGGTTTTGAACGCATCAACCGCCTCTTCTGGTGCCGAAAATCTTTGTCCACGCAGTTTGTTTTTCACGTTTGGGAACAAAAAGAAATCATTAGGTGCCAAATCAGAACTATACGGCGGATGACCCATGGATTTTATGTTTTGAGTGCTCAAATAATCACTTGTTGAGCCGATGTGTGAAAGCTCGCAATCTCGTCATGGAGAATGATTCGGCGTCGTCGGTTGATTTTTCTTATATCTCCGAAAACTTGTGGCAAACAAATGGTTGTATACCAAGCATAACGAAAGAACAGTAGTTAACCAAAGAACGGATTACCTTTATTTATAGAGGTAGTTTAAAATAGGGCCCAACGTCATTTGATCCCGGTAAACCGGTTCTTATTCCACACACGTACGGCAGGGTCCTCGTTGGAGTTGGCGGCGGTTTTTGCAAATTTGTAATTAAGTTGTTGCTAAAACTACAACATTGGAAACAATGATATTTAGATGGAGATACGGGAAAGGAGGAAGAATTCACATATATTTTACTTCATTTAAGTCGTTCTAACTACCAATATGTATGTCACCAAAATCACCCAGTGGACTCTGCCTGATAATTGTGTACTTTCACATGAACTCGACAAAGCCTCCCAAATCGTGGAACATTGGTTGAGGCAATGACTACACATAACTTTGAACGTGAGAAAATGGTTTGCTCACAACAAACAAGGTTCATTACCCACCAGTGCATGGGAATTTAACGACCGTATTCTTATGCATAATAACCAGCTTAAATTAATGACGGGGATGTATTTTTTCAATTTCTGATTAAAAATCCCTTATATCTAATTACTAAAATAAAGCTTGTACCGAAAAGAGCGTAATAATCCATCAAAGCTTCAAAAAGTAAAAATAGAAAAAACCTCTTTGTATGAGAGCTTACATGCGCGGAACACTTATATTAAATAATATTTTTAAGCGCCACCTAGTTTTAAACTGTAGCAATCCTTGCCATGCCAGGAAACGGAAATACGTCGCCAGCTGATCTCCAGGATACATCATCTGAGCGCGCAAGAGTCTTGTTTGGCGCCACACATACCGCAAAAAATTAGTCGGAGGTTATGAGATTCGAACACTTAAAACTAACATTTAATTTCACTATAAAACTAAATACAAAATTGTTCTTCTTTATTGCACACTAATGCGTACAAGTGTTCATTAATACCTTCATGGTATTTTCTTAAATCAAACAAATTACGCACTGACTTTTAACAATATACAGACAAAATATGTTGCAGCATTAAAAATCTTAAGTTAATAAATTAGTCAGTAGTCATTCACGATACATAATTTTCCAAATTCTATCCTAGCAACTACAAAACTAAAAGACAGGTTAGTTCTTTTCAATTAACAATAAATCCTACCTTTAAGCATAAATATTACAGATTCGGAAAATTTAACGGATAAGTTTTCAAAGATACTTTCAAAGATAAAGATATATAGATAATTTATTTGCTGTACAGCAAAAGTAAGATAAGGTAACATTTCAAAGGTAAATCTCAAAGAGGAAAATAAATACCTAATCATTTATGGTTTGTAGATATTAAATATATAAGTGTAAAAATCTTCAAGATATTTTCCTGGAGAAAGATAACTAACTAACTACTACTGGTTCCATAAATTAATCAAATAAGATATGATCTCTAAAATGTGTTTAAAGAGAAAGATAAACACAAAACGTTAATAATTTAACCTAATAATAAGATAAGATAAGATCTTAAAAAAATTCAAAGGAATAGATAACGTAACAATTATTTTGGTTCGGAGACTCTACGCTTATCAAAGAACACCACTCTTCCTATAAATATAGATAACATAAATGGACTTCCAAAAAAGTAGAGTAATCCGTTCGGATCCTGAAAAGGAGTTTTTTTCATGCCCTTAAAAAGAAAAAGTTTAGTGAAGTAGTTCTCGTTTATAAGAACAACATGTAGGACCAGATAAGAGCGAGGATGCAGACCCTGCACGCGTGCATCGGTTAAGGGAGGATCAACTCGCAGGTTAAATCAATAACAAATTTACTGTCGACGGTTTTAATATAAACCCAGCAAAAAAATAGTCACGATTTAAAGCAAGGCGGAAGTCCCCACAGCCACGGCCCAATTTCCTGAAGCAACAACCTTCTAACTAGGTAGTGACTTAGAAAGTAAATGAAGAAACAATAAATATGGAAGAAATAAAGTAGGGAATGAAATGTTTAGAACTTTATAACAACCAGGTAGAAGAAAGGCGAAGAAGGGCTGGCATTGTACAAAAGCGATAGATAGCAAAGTACTACTATACCAGTCAAAATATAGTGAGCATCCCGGAGTGCTAAAGAACCACCCTTATGTGATGGGCAGTTTTCTCGGTACTGAAACAGGTCCAACAGAGGAAGAAATTAGGTTGAAAAAGAGATAGATGGATATGAAAAGGTAAAGTTTTAGGAGCATACTAGAGAAAGTGTATAGATTACAGAATGTTCTTATTAAAATGGATGGGTCTGAGGGACCACCGGCAAAGTTAGCGATAAGATAAGCTCTATTACAACATTTCGATAATTAAAAAAACTAGGCGCCAAATGAGGCCCAAACAGATAATTTTTTTACTGAGCGCATTCAGTGCAATAAAAAAATCAGACAAACGTAACACAATCAACTAAAATGTGCCCGCACAGTTATTTCAAAAACAAGTGGCCATTACAGACATGCAAAAATAAATATACGATAGACAGTTAGTTAAAGATAGAAGTGAAAGGAACATTTTTAATATACCAAAAGCAGTAAGAAACGCAACACTGAAAACGACAAAAATAATACTAACACGTTCAGATAAATATGTACTAACGTCCATATTATATAAAAATAAAGGATAACAAAATTAGTAAAAAGATATGATTGAGATATTTGCAAAAGAAAGCACATCGAATTGAAACTCTTTGTAGTCACAACTGTGGAAGTCGACTTTCTACTACAGATGGATAGATTGTGATTCTATGGTCGTTCAAAGAATAAAGCAACAAGCCGGCATCATCTAGTACAGGTTATAAAGATTTACTGATTTGTTCAAACGGAAGATATATCAACAGCGATAAAGGATTACTGCGTTATATGTCAACAAGAGTAATAAGGAAATAAAAGATGAAAATTTAAGTAATATCAATTATTTAACAGTAGTGGTAAACAAATATTTTTTGCTAGGAACGAGGGAACTGTCACTTTGAAGAATAAGATATTTACTAAATAAAGAGGTTTGAAATAATTCAAGGTTCAAGGGTAACATACATTTAAATATACGATATTTAATTCTTAAGGTCTATGACGAATGGTGAACATGAATTGAGATATACGTAAGTTCTAACGCGCTAAACGTCTTGTGAGTTATTTTAAGTTATTTAACTAGGTAGGAACAGCATAATAAGTTATATCAGCCAAATGAGTACCTTATACATTGTAAAGTTGTTACTTATTAATAACTCAAAAAACTTAAACATTCGTCATCACAATATTTTTTTATGTTGCTGTTACCTGTTGGACTTGCCTTATCTTCTAGTGCAACTAATTCAACGGTTCACTTCAGCAATTATGCAAGATCAATCCTTTTAGCATTTGCCTATTTTAGTATTAGCTTATAAGTATATTGAACGGTAAACTCTGAGCTGATATTGCGTATGCAAAGGAAGTATTACAAAATTAAGAATAATAATTATACGCAATATCATAGTTCAATATACTTACTGGATTTTCTAACAATTTCTAGCTTACAACAAATCCTCTGAATTTTTCTATAACTAACGGTAACAGCCAATACTTCTCTTTCGGTAGTGGAATATTTTTGTTCGGCTGGAGTCAAGCTCTACTTGTATAAGTAATAGATTGTTCTAAACATTGCGTTTTTGAAACAAGATTGCGCCTAACTGTGTATAGGAGCATCAGTCTGAATTTAAAATTTTTCATTAAAATATGGTGAGATTAAGATTGTGACAAAAGTAATTAATTTTTTATTTCTTAAAGACTGACCATCTGTTGAATTCCATTCAACAGATTGTTTTTTTTATGCTTTATTAAGATAGTAATGGGAGTGGAAGTAGTAGAAGGATTGGGTAAAAAAAGTGCGTTAATAACCAATCATAATAATTAAACGTTTGACTTCTGTAACACTTTTAGGTATTTTACATTTAGTCATAGCATCGACCTTAGATAGGTCAACACGACGACCAGTTAATCTACCAAAAACCAAAAAATAAGAGCGAGGAAACAGAAAAAGACATTTCTCTGAATTTATGTTAAATTCTTCTTTATTACTAAGGCGTTCTATTAACTTCGTTTAAAGCACTAGAGATAACAAGGATGTCATCAAGGTACCCAAAGACACGTGATCCATGGTTTGATCCATGGTTCTTTGAAAAATTTGGGGGATTTCTAATAAACAAAAAGGCAGATAATTATATTTATGAAGACCTCTACCTGGAACACAAAAAGCAGTTTAGAGCGATAAAATAATTCAAGAAGTATTTAACAAAAACCTTGTCCTAAATTGATAAAAGATATAAATATTTAATTTCCTAAGCAGCTAAGGATTGAGTCTATACGAGGTAATGGATATTCATCTAGGACGATAACGGTATTTAATTTACGACCATCAAAACAAAGTCGGTATTGTCAATTTTTCTTAAACATAAGAAGCATTGGATTTGACCAATAAAAATTGAAGGGTTATGCCAGAAGCAATCATTTTGTCTATTTCAAGGAAAAATGCTTTTGCATAGCAGTTGAGAGAGGATATTACGTTGTTTAAAAGGAATTGCGTCACCAGTAGAAATTGCATAAGAGGCAGTAGTAACGCATCCCATTTGGAAGGTGTTTAACTAGCAACAATTTTCAATAGTATTTATTATTAAGACTGCTGTTTTGTTCGTTTGAAAGAGAAATTTCATCAGATATACCTCTAGAAGCACAAGTATTTTGATTAATAGATGTTTCCCAAGAGAAATTATAAAAATATAAAGATAGGTTGAAAAGTTTACAGAAACCAATTCCTAATGAAAGATAGGTGAACTAGTGAAGGTACAATACGAAAAGTAAGTTCACTTTGTAGTGATTGGATTCTAATTTTTAAATTAACGGTACCAGTTGTCCTTCATCTGCAAGTCCTATTGAGATATTTTGAATAATAGCTTTAAAGTTTATATTATGTTTAAGCCAGAATTATTTATAAGAGTACCAGTGGATCCAGTGTCCAAGTGAGCAGGTACACTGAGTGAACCAATCGTTATATATGAATATGGACGATTATCGAGCGGTTTAGTTTTTAATTTAACCGAGACTGAGGTAGGATGCAAAAAAGAATAAACATTTTTTAGCCAATTTGATCATTCCTATGGCAACTTACAACAAGCTTCAGATAAAGGAATTGAAGATCGAATGGAAAATACTTTAATAGAATTATTTATTATTATAGGTAAGGTAGTGTTATTATGAGTGGATTCAACATTTAATTTTGATGGTGTCTGGAGCTAATGGATCAATTCTGTGTTGGACAATTTTGGTTTCAAGAAATGTTTAAGCCCTGTTGAACATTTCTGCGAAAGTTTCTAGAATTAGAAGTGTTACAACTAAAACATTTGAATTTATAGGTTCCTTTCATACCACATGCACGCAAAAATATTCTTCTAAGTCTTATACAGGTATTATAAGTGTGACAATCTTGTTGACAATTCCAAGAAATACTATTATTATTTTGGGGGTTCATTAGTTATTGGAGAAGATGTAAATGTATATGCAGGAGATTCATAAGGACAAAATAAATTTGAGTCTATAGTAGCAACTTTTTTATTAGACACAGAGCGATATTTTTCGGATCGAAATTTCACTATTTGTAGGGAGCGGCATAAGTTTTTAAGTTCAGGTTACGTAGAAGTAGTTTGCAAAACTAAATGCTCGGCATAATACGATCTAGTTTTTTTATAAATTTGTTGCATGATTTCTCTTTCGGAAGGTTTTGTATCAAATTCAACAGAGATAATGAAAGCTATAACATTTTCATCGGGTTTCTGTACTCGATTTCGAATGTCGTTTAAGATATCTAAGGGATAGTCGCAAGCAAAAAAATCCTTTTGAACTGAAAAGCTAACTTTTATCAAGTACGAATTTTATTTTTGATATTTCGCCATAGGTCTAAAGCAGGTCAGTTACTAAGTCAGATATTGCAAGAAATAGTCGTTTGTCAGCGACGTTTCTTGCTGTCTTTAAATTGTCTATACATTATAAAAGGAGAGAGATTAAGATAGTTTTGAGTTGTATCCCAATAAAACTAAATTCCATTATAGATAAGAAGCGTCTTTTGAATAGGTATCGTGAAATGAGTAATATGTGTTGTAGATAGATCAGTTGTAAGTAAATATAGATTAGAATCTACCTGTAACTTTTCAAGCACCTATCCTTTTAGCAATAATATATCAGAGGAAAAATTTGAGTTTGTTTGTTGCTAGTTTTCGTTTGTTATTAGTATGAAAAGGTCAAGACGTTGTTTTAAATGTAGCGAAGGTATTGAACTTCTTTTAGATCTAATTGAGAAGGTAAAACAACGGTGTTATGTACAATACTTTGATATCGTCTAAAGTTTTGTTGATTTTCTCGGTATTTTCATAATTAAAAGGCATAACACGAGTAAAATATTGGTCAAATTTTTCATTGTCGAATAGTTTTAAGCTGTAAGCGACGTTCGTTCTGGATTCTAGTAGGTATAATTTGTCAAGAGTATAACCCGAATTTGGTTTCGTTAAACTTAAGACACATATAATGCATATCGACGGTTGAAAGGCAAAAGAGAATAAGCGACCAAAATTCAGTTTTACAGTAGGAGCGTTTAAAGTCCGCAAAAATCGTAAAAAATTCACTTCTGTTCTACATATTGCTGTTTTATGGATATGAAAATACAATTAATATCTATAAAATATTCTCCTCTTTTCAATGAAAATCATTATACATAATTTTCTTTTTAAATCAAATTTAATATCGCTTGTGCATTTTTGTCTAAAAAATAGAATCAGGTAATAAGAAATGTCGTAGTGTTTTGCGCTGATTGAAATAAAGTGGTATAACAAACCCCTTCTATGGAACCACATCCCGATTTATAGCATCAGATTAAGCATAATGAATTAAATCAAAACTTATTCTCTAGTATATACAAGACAAAAGTACTAAGCAAGTTAATTTGGAAAAATAGCGTGAAGTAAAATATTATAACTTGATACTTGGAAAAAATAGATGAAAACAATAAAAAGTAATAAAATGAATTGCGTTTTCTTTTATTGGTAACGCAGACAATACAACTTAACTAATTTTTAAACAAAAATCCAGGGCTTGTATCTAAGAATTTAGAAGTAGAAGACATGAATGTATTATTATTAAAAACTATAAATTTCTAAAACTTGTTTAAAAGATAAGGAAGAAAACAATAATTAATAGTCTTCTTCATCTTCTATATCTGTCTCAGGAAGAACATCCTTCAAGTTTCCATCAATTAACAGATTTTCATATTCGTGATGGAAATGTTTTGGAATGACATTATCTCTACATAATTTGTTAAGTCATCAAATTTGTTTGCGATACTGACAGTTGGTTTTTATAACATGGCACTGTTTAAGTCAATTTGGTTCTGGGTTGAATCTCTACGGTGAAGGTTGGCGAAGTTACGTCCATAGAATACTTGATAAACTTTCGAGGAATCCTTTTCTTTTTAAACGTGGTAATTCGAATTTTACTAATCTTTCCTTGAAGATTACCTTTGAAATATTTATCACCGATAGTGTTCCATTTATTGAAGTCCTTAAATGTTAGCAATTCGACATTATAGGGCTGCGGATTAATTCTAGCTGTCGAAAAACAGTGTACCATTGACAAACTGCTCAAATAGTAGAATTTTTTATACTGTTTTCGATAACGGAATGGACGGAATCTACCGGCATATATGTGTGACCACTGAGCAAGAAATTGATCTGTATTATTTCTAAATATTGGCAATTTTGGAGAGTTGAATGTAACATGGCAAGAATTCTTCTATTATGATTATGACCAGGGCAACAACTGCAATAAAGCAATAGCTGTTTAAAAGCTTTTAGTTCATCAACCATATTAATATAACGATTTAAGATGGTAGAAGTTTCATTTACGCCATGCTTCCTATTAGTCTCATCCCCGTAATAATAAATCCCATTACGGGTTCTTGACTCATAGACGGTAAAACTGTAAACTGAAAGTTTACGTGAGTAATACAGCATCATGCTGCTACCGTTTGGTGTGTTTAAAACTCTCTGCAGGTCAAAACTGGCACAGAGAGTATGTGGATTTGTTTTATGAATGTATTGATGATATTTGAATATATAATAAGTTTGTAGTTTTTCAGTTTAGTGCAATTTGTATCTGTTCCAGGGTTGATGCATCAGCATCATCCAAACGTTCAAATTTCAAGCATTTAAGACATTTGTCCTTTTTTGGTATGTGAATCCCAATATTGAAGTTATCGTGAAAAATCAGACGAAAAACTCTTTCACTAACAAAATTAATTCTTTGTTGAATAAGACTATTTTTGTAAATTGTATACAGATGTGCTATATTTTTGAACTGAGTAGGAAGGTATACCTTAGTCGAACCTTTTCTGCAGTAATGCGATGGTAAAGCTGGGAGAGTATTTATAAAGTTCATAACAGTAATCTTACTGCTTTCTTTGGTTTTATTGGTCGGAATGCTTTACCTCGAAGATCTTCCTTAGCAGATTCAAATTGTGCATTGCTCAATGTATAATATATGAACTTATGTAAAACATAGTGGTTGATATAAAAATTGTAGACAAACTGGACGTGTTCCTTCTCCTTCATTAATCAAATATTTAAAAGTGAAATTTCGTTAATGCAATTTAGATGATCGTTTTCTTTTAAATCAAGCTTTTCAGATATGTCAACAAGCCAATCCTTTCGTCGCTGCGGTTCTAGTTTCCAAAAATTATTAAATATTTATACTCTTCTTTCTTGGGATATTGAGCCACAGTCATTACCACATTTTTTTTCAGAACATGGATTGGGTTTAATTTCTTTAGCAGAAATTTCCTTTCCAGCAGAATTTATAAATGTTTTACCGGCATTCTTTGCATTTTTTCTTTCTTTTCGTTTGTTTTCTTTTTTCAGCTTTTTTCCTTTAGTTCCCTACAAAGTCTTCTATTTGTTCGATCACATTTGAATCACAGTCACGATTTTTTTTTGCTTTTCCCCCTTTTCTTGTTGCTATCTTTTTTACAGTCATTACTATCCGTTTCAAATTCTTACCCCTCCACTCATAAATCCGAATCAGAATCGGACCCATAAGCTTTAGCAAATAAAAGTTCTTCATCAGACAGGTAATCACAATATATTGCGCTTGAATGGTTTGAAGTGCGTTTGCTGAGAGTCTTTGAAAAAGAAGACGGAACTGTATTTGAAGCCACCTTTGTAAATCCATCTTTCTCAGAATACCGGTGAGTTCGTGTAGTATACGACAACTAAAATACCTAAGAATGGTATAACGTGTAAAACTGTCAAGTTGCGCTTGTCATAACTGCACGATAATGGCCTAATTTCGAACAAGTAAACCAAGAATAATAGGATAAGTTCTTAAAACTTCGAACCTTTGAAACAGGTAAAAGGGAATATACGACAATGGTGATTGATTTTCAAAACAGGTTACTTGAAACTACCGACAACTAAGACTGCATCATGAATTAAGAAAAACGAAATACGTCTCTATTCGACCATAAGAATTATACGGAAAATGGAATAATTGCATTTACTATTACCCTTCGTTTAAGGTCAGTTGACGTAAGTGTCCAAAAAGGCTTACGCATGACTAAGAAAACGACATAATTGCACATATAGAAATATTTGAATACAAGTAAAACGTAATAATTACAAATTGAAAGTTTGTTAAACCAAAACAACCGACCAAACAAATATATTTCTAGAAATTCGTGTAGATTAGATCAAAAAAATATTTGTTTGTAGCCTAAAACACTGACGGCATTACGACATAAAACTCATCGTTAGCTTTTGAAACCCAGATCATTAGATGCAGAAAAATAATAGGAAATGGTACTAATAACTAATTTTTGCCAGATACGTCGCTTATTCCCTTTTGCTTTTCAACCGTCGATATTGATATCGTATATATAATAAAATTAGAACAAAAGTAAGCAGAAAGGTTAATAGAAACACTTAGATGTGTTTATTATTTAAAGCAAAATTAAAACAACTTTGCCTTGTAAAGAAGTGTCTGATCACTGAAACGTACAGTTAAAACGTAATAGATATTTTTATGGAGAGAATTTAAATTATTTATTATAGGAGGCAACTGTTATATACAAGGAATAACTACTAGAAACATTTGGCTAAATTTGGTGTTATTTAAAACGAAATTAAAGCAGTTTTTCATAGAAAACAGAACTCAATAACCTCACTTTTCGATGAATGGCTTTGTGTGGAAATAAATGTAATTATCGATTTTTTTTGTTATAAAAACATTACAACAGTTGTATATAGATATTTGTTTATGATTTGCACTATTTCAGAATAAGCAGCAGATTTAATTAGTAAACCAATTACTATTTTATTTATTATAGCATAACCATTCAAGCTTATATTTAAAAGTGAAAGGTTGTACAACAACCTTTTATAAAGTCATATTATAACTTGATAGTTGAAACAATACGAGAATATAAAATAGTATTAATTTATGTTCTTGAAGACTTTTTAAATTAAAATCGTTCCTTAAAGATTAAGGTATTAACATTTGACAACAGCTACAGGCATATAGAGTTTATTTTAAAGTAGTAGCAAAATTATTCACCTTCTGTTAATACAAAATATCCAGTTTTTGTTTCGTAAATCACCCAAATTTCACTTTAATACGTAAATTTTCAAAAAGCCGTCAAAAACCACGGATAATTAAACACCAAACTAGCAAATTTTGTAAATAGCGTTGATAATTTTTTAATATAGAAAAAATTGCATCAGCTAATAATATTTTAATTCAACATGGCGGTTTCCCATTTTGGGTTAATATAAACGTATACTGCAGTGTTTTATTATTTTAAACAGAAAAGTATATTGCATCTAATTTCTAAGGTTAGGCAAATCTGAGGTAGAAATCACAATAAATAAACAGTTAGTGAAATTTAAACTAAAGAAGAACGTACAAATTTGGCACCAAAATTACAACTGTAAGTTCAGTTACAGATAAGCGTACTTTAGTTTAGAGCTTGGTTATACGACGGGCGTATTCTTGTACAGATTTTTCAACAGAAAGAACAATAATCAACCAAAAGACGACATCTTAATTTACAGCTGTAGTTTAAAGTAGGCCCAACGTCCTTAGATTCTGGTAAACCGTCACTTGTTCTCTGCGTGTATGATAGGGTCCTCATTGTGATCGCAGGCAGTTTCGGCAAATTTACAGTGGAGTTGTTGCTTAAACAAACAACATTTTTGGAACATAGGTATTTATATTGTAGTACAGGAAATATGGTGGAATTCACAGATACTTCACTGCATTTAACTCGCCCTAACTATCAATACGTATGTTCAAGAAGATAATTTAAGAGACTCTCTTGCCAGTCTCTCGTCAAACGTTCTCTTTGATTGAGGCAATAACCGCAAATTATTTCGAACGTGAAAAAATCCATATTATACGGATTATATGTAATAAACTTTGTTCTTTTCCTACCAGTACTTGGGAATTTAATAACCGCAGTCTCATGCGTAATAACCTACTTAAATTAATGATGTTGAATGATGCTTACAATTTGGATTAAAAGTTTCCTACACTAAATTATTAAAATAGAGCTTGTAACGTCAAGAAGCGTAACAAATACTTTTAAAGGATAGAGAAAACCCACGATATATACCTGGGAAGTAGCTTCCCGTTTTACTTTGGCACTGTACCTCACGCTTCCTGAAATTAAAGATAACACAAAATTAGTAACATGTAATAATAGTATAATCTTATTTGGTTTTTGATTGTAAATTAAGAATTGCTTTATTTTTAACTAAAGTTGCTACGGTAATCAGCGTCTTTTAAAATGAAGGCGCAAAGTTGGATGTTATCCATAAATGTATAGTGATTTTTGTTGTGACCATTGGCTGCTTCTAGCCACGCAACTAAATGTGGATCTAAGTGACCTTGTTTACCTTCAAATTTACCGGTTCATTTAAGTGCTAGATTAAATTGTGTGCTATGGACTGTGTAAAAATCTTTCTCAAAGTAAACTTTTTTGTTATTTTTAGACACTTTTTAGTTTTAATGCCCAGATTTGCATTCTAAATTTGTCAAAATTTGGTGCCAACGTAATCTTAACATGACTCCCAATTGAACAAAGCAGATTTCTTAAGAGATGAGCTGCACATGTTCAAGCATGTTTAGCAACTAGAAATTCAGTAGCGTCAATCTTTGTTCTCTAAACAAACTGTTTACGGACAAATGCGAAGATGCACCAAAAGCTATTTGATTATTCCATCGAATTAATTTTAATTTTATTTTTAACTTATGCATATAGTTTAGGATCGCAAAATTACTATAAGGTGTCTATGATTATTTACAAAGATTTATCTAATTTATCAGAGGTAAGTATTCTATCAGAACCTACTGAAATACTTTTCTAATGATGAGAGCTATCGTTGGTATGTGCTCATTAACACGCACTCGTGTTAATCTTGTAAAAATTTCCATTGTTTTTCATTAATAGACTTACTGTGCTTTTATATACATTTATTTGTTCCTGTTTGTGTTTAATAACACGCACACGTGCTAGTCGTGTAAATAATTAGTTATAGTGTTGTATATTAAGTGTCAGTATTGTAAATATATTTTGCTTGTGTATATTGTGGCTTATATGTTACAGTCATGTGCTCTGCTAAATACCACAACCCGCTCTGGTATCAAACCAAAATATTTCAAAGTAAGAGTATTAACTCCCTCGTACGGATTTCATTCTAAATGGAATTGGTTAAGAGCTCATCACAGCAGGTTACCTACTATCTAGTGTAAAAGCACAGGTTGGGGTGAGGTAGCATAGGGCGGGACGAAATGTCGAAATGCAGATATTCATTAGAAAAGGATGTGATGTTTAATACTCCGCCTACTTGGTTTATGAAGTGCCAGGGAGCACATATAGGTGGCAGTGTTGTGGAACTTATTAGTCCAGTTATAAACCTTACAGATATTTTAATTGCACATATTCTCTAACATTTATAACTAGTGAAAACCTTTAAAATTCCGATATCTAATGTAAAAAAAATTATTAGGGAACAAGAAATTACAAGATTTAACATTCCTTCATTTGTATCGCACAGTTATTTTACAATTTCTAATATGCAATTGACAAAGCTATTATATTAATTAATCGGCCAATAAATGGAAAAAGCAGAATAATGGTTTAAACGTATCTCTAATAAAAAATGATGGTGTCAAGTGGGTTTTGATGACAGTTTGTGAAAAGCTACAAATGTTGGTTTGGTTTCTTTTCTTATCACACCTTCGTTTCCTTTATCATTTTCTAACGACGAAATAATGAACAAAGTGTACTGAATCGGACACAGTAAATATTCCTCTAGTAGAATAAAAATCCATGTCTTGCATTTTTAATTAGTCCAAAATTTGTTTTGCTTTTATTTATTTACCTTTTGCATACAGATTGTCATATTTTGTTCCATCACAATTGCATATGGGAGTTTGTGAATGGTGAATTTGTACCATAATAAACAAAAGTTTTTTACGTGTAATAGAAAAGTTTCAGGGTATAAAAACTTAACTAACATGGTTTGAATGTTCTATTTAACCCTAAGAATTTTTATCTCATTATTCCTTATTACTACACAAGCCTAAATATGAGCAAAATATTACTGGTGGCTTTTAAATACGACCGTCTCACACCAGTAATGCCGTGGCTGCAATGACAGGTTAAGTTACTGTTAGAAATAGATATTATTATTAAAAAACACAAATTAGATATTATTATTAAAAAACACAAATTACTTAACACGCATATCAGAACAGTATGCAATAGTTTTAAAACAACAGTTCTGATATGCGTGTTAAGTGATTTGTGTTTTTTAATAATAATATCTATTTCTAACAGTAACCTAACCTATTATTGCAGCCACAGCAGTACTGGCGTGAGACGGTCGTTTTTAAATTTATCCCATAACATTAATTGAACTTTGGCATAAAAATTAGACAACTCTGTGTTTATTCTTTTTTACAAGTCTTACACTACACCCATTCATTCACCATATTACCAGCCAGTTTTTCAGCAACTATATAGTATATTATTTCAAAATTTTTTTTAAAAATATAGAACACTATTGCAATGCAGTCTTTCATTATTATTTACCTCAAAACTGGGGAATACCAATTACTTACCTCACTAAATAAGAAGTCCAACAAAAATTTATATAAATCCAAGGTTATGAAGAACAACTCATTTCAATAATTGCTGAGACTTAAATAATATCCATATTGAGAATTATAATCAGATTTGCGAGCAATTACGACTATAGTCGAAAACTCTCATAATGATAGTTTGATCTCAATAGTATAGCGTTTCTTGTATGTTTGTTGTGTTTTGTTCTGTATAGCATGTATTCAAACCATTTCTGTTTTACAATAGTGTGTGACATGGAAGTTCTGAATTTTTCCACGGCAGCACATTGTAGGAGCATTTTTCTAAAAAATACTAATATTTGATTTATTCAATAAATAATGTGAATTGTAGTGTGCAATTTTGATGAAAATTCATAAAAATTATGCACACATTTGGGAAAGTTACTGGTTTTGTTTATATCGCTCTATTATCAACAAAAAAAATTTTTTTTAGGTCAAAAAACCTAAATGGCTTTCCCACGTAGACAATTATTTAATAAGTAACTTTTATTAAAATCGTTTTTAATTTGGGTGCTTAACAGGAAAGAAATTTGGATCTTCAGAAATTTCAAGATGGCCGCTAATGCGATGAGCTCTTAATTAGCTCAATATTGTGCATAGAAAAATTTCTTAAAATTAACAGCGCTATGCAATTGTTAGATTTGTTTGACATTTACAAAATCGTGTTCTGTGAAACTTATAATCTTACTGCCATCACACTCCTAATAACAGCATCCAGTTCCGGTTGTGAACATTTGATTTTGTGTTGACGACTTTGAAAACGTTAATTAGAAATAAAATCAGCGAAGAGAGACTAAATTATTTAACTGTTATTGACATTCAAAGTGCAACTGTCACAACTTTAGTGACGCTCAGGATTATTACCAAATTAGGTGAGCGCATTTGAGCATTAAACAGAAGAATCGTTTTATCGTAGTTAGGTAGGTTTCAAATTATGTAATTTTGACTTTTTGGCTCGCTCAAAGAATGTGGTGACCCCCCTGCATGCTCACCTATTTTCAAATACTTGCTACGTGCATGGCTTTCCGGAATTAAAGACGTGGGTCTTGGATAAAATTCTTTTATTCATCAACTTATGCTGATGGGCACTTTAATTTCGTAGTATCTTCAACACGCACGCCCAGTCCTGTTTGCATATTAATCATTAGTAACCCACAATCAAGATAATGCTATACATTATTATTTTATCGAATTGTAAGGTTTTATGTTATAATTGAAAAGCCTTTTCGTAAACTGATAAATTTCCTAGCTTAAACACTGGGTAATAAAAATTCACTTATATAGAGGTAATTTATGGAGATAATTTAAACCATACTATTTTGTTCTTTGTTGCGGTTAAATTAATGTAACCTATCGTGCAATAAAGGATCAATTTCCTAAATTATATACATTTTTCGTGTCGTCTATTCGGCGACTGATATCATAACAATGACGTGAACTAACCACATTATTTTAAAGCACGGTTACACATTTAGATAAATACCTAAAACACATTTTGTGCCGTTGATAGTTATATAAGGTTATTAAAATAGCTGTACTTAGGTGAGTACAATTACTTTATACTTGACATTAAAATTAGTGGCTGACCTGTGTCTATTCTGCAGTAAAATACATTTAAATTATTTCTGGTTATCTGAAAAAGTTGACGTCTGGCATGGCTTCTGTATTTCGTATTGCCAGCTACCGTCATTACTCTTACAGTTTCTTGTAGACTATAGTTATGCTTCAGGCCGTTCTACATTAATTATATACGTGTGCTGGATGATTTATACGTCCACTTTCAAAGGAAAACACGAACCATCCATTTCTTTAAAAAATTAAAAACAACAACATTTGATATGCTTTAATTACCTTAAAATTTAATTAAAAACTGATTGACCAATAAATATGTAAGTGAATGCGTATGATATAATGTTTCATTACTTGCCAAGTACAATAAGGTGTGCGAGGGTGGTGTGTACCATAACGCATTAAAATCAACTTACAAAAGGTGTTCTATGGAAAATGTGCCTTAATGCTTCCTAAAATTAAGCTGTCTAATACTGAGACAATAACCCTATAAACAAATTAAGAGAGCTGACTAAATTGAACAACACAATAAATTGAATTATTTTAAAATATGCAAGACAAGTGGTTTATCATGTGTTGCTTAATTTGAGCAACAATGACAAATTCAAGCAAGGCTCATTCAAAACAACAACCAATATTTTCAACATTTCTGTGAAAACTGTAAACCCAATTTGGCATCAAGCACGAAAATCATTAACCGATGGTGCTGAAGTAGCATATATCAATTCACGTAAGAAAGGAGGCGTTGAATAAAAACCGAAAAATATTGACCCAATACCATTCAATAATCGTCATACTATTCGTTTGTTAACTGCTTCTATCATCGTACCAAAATCTGCGGTTCACAATAGGCTGAAATCAGGAGTATCACAATATCCAAATAGCAGCCAGACCTTTCTTTATAGACGTCAATAAGATTCAAATATTGTCTCTCAATGCTGAAACTGGAAAGTGTAATTGCAGAAACACCCAAATTCATCGACATGCATGATTGGATTCATAAATATGGATGAAAAATGCTTCTACGTTAGCAAAACGGCGGAGACATTATCTGGTTGAAGACGAAGAGAAGTCGTACAGAACTCGCAAAAGTAAACACGGTGTGTTGCTTTTAGCCGCTGTTGTTCGTCTAGGTTGGAATCGTTTTAAAAATAAGAACTTTGATGGAAACGTTGACATTTGGTTTTTTGTTTCTTTGGAAGCAGTAAAAAATCGCGCAGCTAGGACGATTAAAACGAAATCGATTTCTAATATCTCTAGAAAAGCTTACAAAATATGATTACTGGAAAAGTGTTGCGCGCTATTCAAGAAAAGTGACAAAGATCCTCTTCTCGTCAAACAATCTGGATTCGACAAAATAACGCTGAACCACGCATTCTTCCTCATGAGACTGAGTTTAATAAAGTTTCAAATAGAACTGGGTTCTAAATGAAAATGTTATATGAGCCACTTAATAGTCCCAATACAAGCGTCATAGATTTATGCATTTTTAATGCAATCCGGACTTTGCATGCAAAACTATAGAAGAATTACCCTATGCTGTTGGAAACGCTTTTTCTGAATTGAATTCGAATATATTGAACTATGTTTCTCTTTCTCGTCACCAGTGTTATGGTAGAACCCATGAAAGTAATTGGAGGTAATAACTACAAATCACGTCATATAAGAAAGACCATTTATAAGGGTTTGAAAGGCTTCCAAATTCTATAAATTTTGATTATATACTTCAAGAACAAGACATCGTAAGTTGAGTTTAATTGACTAAAGTGACTCATAAAAGTTTTTTAGAAACGATATTTGTGGTTAAGTTTCAACAAAATATAATTTTGGAAGATATTAGACATTTATTTCTGGCCAGGAAAAATCTAAATCAGGCACTTGTTTTTGGACAGAGGTAGTATTATTTACTACATCAAATCAAGTAAACAATTATTAACATCATAATAAAAATAAGAATTGAAAATGTGTTTATAACCGTTGGTTCAAAAATTGCATCAGTGTTTATTCTGAAAATTTGTACAGGTACAATTTGTATTTTCTTTTTTGGTAAGGAATGTGTTATATGCAGTTTCGGTCTAGAAGCTTAAGAAGATGCTTTAAAGAGATGTTCGGTGATGTACCTCGTACAAAATTTTGTAGTACGAAGAATTACCGTGTACTTCGACGGCCAACTAACTCAAAGGAAGGGAAAGATAAGTGTTGGAAGAGGGTCGATGTAATATTGTTAAGGAATATCAGTGTAAGTTGGTAATTTTGTAGAATGCCACCTAATTTCACCTATATTCGGATGCTATTAGAGAGTAAGTACTTAATCTAGCACATCTAGTGATAACCAGAGCAACAAATCGAAATATTAGTGCGCACTGGGTAGTGGTTTATAACTGTATAAACCTAATTTATTTAATTATGTAAACTCAAGAATACGACGGATGCAATTCCTACAATATGAGTTTAAAAGATTTAATCTGAAGTTACTAATCTAAGACAGCATCTCGTGGCAGTAAAAGCTAATAATCTTGTAAATTTTTTAAGCCAAGCAAAAAAAATATCTATCGCTGAAATTAATATTTGGAAACTTTAATACGAGAGCCGTAATTGATGTTGTGGAAAAATTGCATATAAAATAATTTTGATAATAGAATGGACTGCTGGAAAGACATTGTACCGTGAATTTATAAAAATGTATCTAAATGTGGTTGATAATGATACCAAAGTCAGCATCGTTGGCAAGATATAAAGGATTATATAATAAAACGATTCTGGCATACTATAAAACTAAAGAGATTAGCTTAGTATACAGTTGCTACAGCTTTTACTGTTAGCAGGACTGGTTTTCTAACGTCTAAAAGAAAAATTAATAAAATAGGCTAGTAGATAGGCTAAGTGCATTTTAGCCCAAAACACGGATATTTACATTTATTTCCAATAAGAAAATTCAAGGTCTATTCTGTTCGTCATTGTACCCTTCAAGATGATCCTTTCCACGACCACGTAATGCCGTCCCTAGCGCTATTGTCCTGTACGGTGGATGGTTGGTGCCCCGCCCTGTCGACACCCGCTGCTGAATGAAGTGCGCCGCTGATTGACGGCTCGCCATGCGACAGCCCGCTCCTCCGTGAAGAACAATTGGGCAGAAACAATATCACGTAATCATCGAATAGCTGACCTAAAAAGGTACAAAAATGGGCAAAAAAGACTTTGAATTTTAATATAGAAAAATACAGGTAAAAATTCCGCATTTTGTTCTAGAACATAGCTTGCTTATCTACTCAGACTATTGTAGAAGTCAGAAACAGTCGCAGTTGCTAATTGTGAAACAGTTGTCATGCCCGCAGAATACTACCTTGTGTTTATGGTTATATTTAAGAGGAAGTGAATGGTTGTACTCCTCCGGGGAATATGGTAAAATGTTCAAACACGAGTTGCATTAATAGCTAATTACTTAGATTTTATCACAACGATATATTGAGAAAGTACATTTCAACAAAAAAAGGATTAATTTTTATTCTAAAAAGCCACACCACACGCTCCAAAAACTTGCCGACCACGGATTTGCTCGAATAAATGAAAAACTTTCTTGTAATTAGGACCACACAGCGGTTTGCTTCCAACTATTATATGCCATAATATGTGGACAAATGGAACCGTATTACAGTCATGCAATAGAATGGTGCAATTCAGACGCAGCAGTAATTCAACACCAATTAGACTTCTAGACATTGCTGATGGTAAAGTTAACACCGCAGGTTTTGCAAGAAAGTAGCTTCACAAAGAGCAACATGTCTTATTAATTGTGACATTTTTGTGTTTATATTTCTACAGGTAGTTTTTTTTGGTAGGAAACAAAGAAAATTGGATACTAAGAGAACTACTCAACAATGGTCATCAAAGTTGAAAATTTATACTTTTATACAGGGCACTTTCCAAATACGTTTTCTATACAGGACTTCGAATGTTTGCTGTGACAAGGCCCGTTTTTGAGGTGCCGCTAAAAGGGTGCTGTGATACAGATACTACAATTTCTAAAACTTGAAACTGTTAACTTAACTTTTTTTTTAATTTTGCCTGACTAGCTCAACGAAACTGACGAAGTTTATCAGAATGAAATCAAACACTGCAATATCAAAACATTTATACAGTAGCAATATTTTCTCTTATACAAAAACATATAGAACATTTACAACATCGTTTCTTTCAAACATAAAATAATTTGTAACAAGAACTTATTATAAAAAAAATGTTTCTTACCTTATTTAAAATTTACAGAACCAAATTTCTTCCTTTATGGATATTTTTCCTGACTTTGTTTGTTCCCACGCTTCTAAGGTTTATTTGGCCAAAATATCCTTGACAGATAAAATTAAAAGGTCAGTGTTTCGAACTCTGCACACAAACTTTTCTGATATAAAAACTTTCCAAAAAGTTATTAGAACTACTTTAAACTATCTTGAAACTAAATGACAAAATTCAAACATCAGTTTCAAAAAAATTATACTTGCAAAAATCCACGAAGCGTTTCTTTGTCCAACTCGTAATTAAATATCTTTTTATTTTAAAATGATGTCCAAATTAGCTTACAAGATTTTCTATATTTAAAATCCTTGATTCAAACAGCAGTTACCAAAGTACATTTTGTTAAATCTTCTTTTCGATTATTTAATAAAATTTTTAAAATAGCGTTATATTGAAGAATTTTACCTCTTCCTTGTAACTTATAATTTTCCGTTTTTTATATAAGTAGCGTTCAAAGCATCACTTCTATATCCATTGTAACAATGTAATTATTAGATCGCGACTTAAATCAAAATAACATTTTGCTATCGAATTTAAGAATCAACTGAATCCCCGTTTTCAATAGACGATGCCTTATATATACAAATTAACTATTTCCAGAATGTAGTAGAATTGTATGTAACACTATGATGCAAGATTTTCCAGAAAAATTCAATAGCGTCTAAAATTTCGTCGTTCATTACCTCTTAATCTTCTCCAACTTAGGTGAATTTTGACTGTAAGGAGTTGAGATTGTAAAGTGAATATAGGGTAGTGGTTAATTTGGGCAATTAGTAAACTCTTTTCATCAATTAAAGCTTTCCATAAATTTATTTTCTTTATCAGGAAAAGATTATAAAGTCTATTTAATAAATAAGTAAAACATAACATATATTAGAATACGCTGCCGAAATTGATGAAAACATTCCAAACACAATAACTAGTTTATATATTAATTAAATTCAGTGGCAAAATGATTAAATATTAGTAATTAAACAATTTAAAATTTATTAATCTAAAATTAATTTAGAAAATGTCAAAATTTAAAAAAGAGTATTTTATATTTTGACATTTCCTAAATTAATTTTTAATTAATAACTTTTAAATTGTATTGTTACTAATATTTTATCATTTTGCCAATGAATTTAATTATTATATAAACTGGTTATTGTGTTTGGAATGTTTTCATTAATTTTCGGCAGCGTATTCTAATATCTGCTATTTTCACTTATTTATAAAATAGACTGTATATTCTTTTCCTGATGAAGAAAATAAATTATTCGAAAACTTGAATTGATTAAAAGAGTTTACTAATTGCCCAAATTAACTACTACCAATATTTACTTTAGAATATATATATATATATATATATATATATATATATATAAAATACTCATATTTAGACCAGGGTAGAAAATTAAATAATCACATCAAATAATTTTAATTACCGTGTAGAAGCTTTGGGAAGAGGTACGCTTTATTAAAACCGTGAAGCATAAAAGGTTATTAGTTTCATTAAACATAAGAGATTTAAATCATGTACAAGACGCTTTATATCAAAAGAAACAGTATTAACAAGCTCTACGGGTAATGTAATTATTCCTAAACAAATGGAAATTACGTGCAAAATTTATATTAATTAACCCTATTTTAAGTAACCGGTAGTAAAACAAAGTGTACACATAATAATTAATATTTAACTTGTATTCGCTAAAAATGAAAGGATAGAAGTCAATTTTAATTGAGTTAATTAAACCATTATTAATAATAAGCATAAAAGTCTGTGAAAACCCAAGATTATAATACCAGAAAATAAAGCTCTGAGAATTAATATTATTTAGAACACCTGCATAGTTTAAATATCACGTACGGCGAAAATTGTGTAGATAACAAATGGTTTCAAAGAATCTTGAAGAAACCGTGGCTTAATATTCACGAGAAGGTGCGATACGGGGTTATTTAACCCAGATAGTCCACATGGACTAAAATATAATCGATAATAAAGAATATCAATTTGCACCAATACGAACAGGTTAGAAAAGGAAAGAGAAAATGCGTCAAGCAAAGACACATATAGTAAAAGGCGTGATTTAAGCAACGTCACGAGGGTCACAATTGGTTGAAAATAGGATGCAAATATCAGAGGTAGAAACAACGATTTCTGTACAAAATTAATTAGCTTTTCTCGGACATGTTTGCGTGCCGTGTGAGAATTTCTGAGTTTTGAATGGGGCGAGTGAAAAATTCGTAAAAACCGATGCGCGAGCGACGGACTGGGAACATGGCATGAGAAATTCTTTAGAATTAACCGTTTTGGGGAACAGACCGACAGACAGGCTTTTTGCTATATATACCGAGGTGAATATAAACAAGGCCTCTTAGACTTGTGACTATTCGATGCGTTAAAAGCTCTCTTACATCCGCGACTTGATTCAAGATGTTAAACAGTGCATTTTAGTTTGATAAAATAATTTAAAGTTTGCTCGTATATTTTAGTGATTCAAAATAGTTTGTTATTTACGTGCTAACATGAATGTACTTCAGTGCACTTAGATACAAGGTAATAAAATTTAGTATCACTGTACCAATTAGCAAAATTTACAACGACAAATGTATACACAAAAGTAGGCAGTTTTGGCGTATATTGGTGAAAGACGCATGAATTTCTTTGCTATTTTTCGGGGTGTTAATAATTAAATGGTTCAAATACGTGTCTGGATCCACGAAACAAGGGTCAGATATACACAGATGAGTTCCGGAAAAGCCCAGAAACAACTTTAAATAAATGGTGATGGAGAAAATTTTAAAAGCGTTGAGAATTAGAAGCCGTAAATATAATCCTGTTGGAATGGTGTGATTAACTAAAGGGACGATGTACATTGAAGCTACGAGGACAGTAACCTTCAGGTAAATTATACTATTTTGTTTGACATTTTGTGTGTGTTGAATAACTTTATAATTGATTTACTTTAAATGGACATTAGTGAAATTGTACTAACCATAAAATTTTAATTTTAAGATGAAATTTGCTTGTTTAAGTAGAAAGGGGTATTTAGTATTGATGTTCGGGAATATGATGAAACTTTGGGTATGTCTTTGAGCTCAATTGGACGAACTTGGTTAATTAACGTAAAGGGTGGTAGATGCTCCTTTATACTCAGACTCCGGTCTGCTTATATTGTTATATTAATTAGTAGGCATCCAACAAGGACTTTAATTCTGGATGCACGTTAAAGTGATAATAAAATTAATCTTGAAATTCTTTTAAAACTGAATTTTATGCTGAAATTTAATTTGAAAATTTAATGTATTCTGAATATTGATGTAAATAGAGTTAACGTTGATGTTTGTGGTAGGAATGTGTTGTTTAATTTTATGAATGAGGAGGTTTATAAAATTAGGTGAGCAGCCGAGGCGAAAACAGGATCACAGCAGTTTATGACGCCCAATCGGTGGGACTAGAATTTTTTTGTTGAAAGGACCCAGTTCCCGCATTCAAAGGAGTATATCACAGCAATATATATATATATATATATATATATATAAATAGTTATTAAGATGAAATGAAAACCAAACTTTGTATTTAAAGTTGTATTACCATTTCAAATCGAACTAGTAATTGAAAACCACTAAAGAACGGCTACAGCAGGATTTGAACCTGCAACCTCTGATTCTCCGGATCAGTGCTCTAACCAATTGAGCTATCTAGCCTAATTGTTTAGATGATGTTATACTTAATACTACTGAAGCTTGGCCCTTGTTAACGATTTTCAATTACGTCTTGCATTTAAGGAAATTGAATCTAGTTATATACATAATTCATGTACTCATAACTTGATAATCCCATATTTTTCAACGTTCAGAATAATACAAACATGAAATTATATTATTATTAAAAGAGAAGAATAATCCACATTTGGAATGCAAATGAATGCTTAATATATATAAATAGTTATTAAGATGAAATGAAAACCAAACTTTGTATTTAAAGTTGTATTACCATTTCAAATCGAACTAGTAATTGAAAACCACTAAAAGAACGGCTACAGCAGGATTTGAACCTGCAACCTCTGATTCTCCGGATCAGTGCTCTAACCAATTGAGCTATCTAGCCTAATTGTTTAGATGATGTTATACTTAATACTACTGAAGCTTGGCCCTTGTTAACGATTTTCAATTACGTCTTGCATTTAAGGAAATTGAATCTAGTTATATACATAATTCATGTACTAATAACTTGATCATCCCATTTTTGCAACGTTCGGAATAATACAAACATGAAATTATATTATTATTAATAGAGAAGAATAATCCACATTTGGAATGCAAATGAATGCTTAATATATATTAATAGTTATTAAGATGAAATGAAAACCAAACTTTGTATTTAAAGTTGTATTACCATTTCAAATCGAACTAGTAATTGAAAACCACTAAAAGAACGGCTACAGCAGGATTTGAACCTGCAACCTCTGATTCTCCGGATCAGTGCTCTAACCAATTGAGCTATCTAGCCTAATTGTTTAGATGATGTTATACTTAATACTACTGAAGCTTGGCCCTTGTTAACGATTTTCAATTACGTCTTGCATTTAAGGAAATTGAATCTAGTTATATACATAATTCATGTACTAATAACTTGATCATCCCATTTTTGCAACGTTCGGAATAATACAAACATGTAATTATATTATTATTAATAGAGAAGAATAATCCACATTTGGAATGCAAATGAATGCTTAATATATATTAATAGTTATTAAGATGAAATGAAAACCAAACTTTGTATTTAAAGTTGTATTACCATTTCAAATCGAACTAGTAATTGAAAACCACTAAAAGAACGGCTACAGCAGGATTTGAACCTGCAACCTCTGATTCTCCGGATCAGTGCTCTAACCAAGGCGCAAAATTTTGTTTCAACGGCGCAAAATGGCGCATAATTACCGCTTAGTTGTGGTGCAAAAATTTTTTCAAAATTCAAAAAAGTCGCAGCCAACTTCGCGATTTTGGGCTAGTTTGAAGAAATGGTTTTTTTCGAATAACTTGTTACACAGAAGGGCGCAAAATTTCGTTTTAACGGCACAAAATGACGCCTAATTACCGCTTAAATTTGGTACAAAATTTTTTTCAAAATTCGAAAAAGTCGCGGCCAACTTCACGATTTTAGGTCGCTTAGAAAAATAGTTTATTTCGAATAACTTGTTACACAAGAAGGCGCAAAATTTCGTTTCAACGGCGCAAAATAGCGCATAATTACCGCTTAATTGTGGTACAAATTTTTTTTCAAAATTCAAAAAAGTCGCGGCCAACTTCACGATTTTGGGCTAGTTTGGGGAAATGGTTTTTTTCGAATAACTTGTTACACAGAAGGGCGCAAAATTTCGTTTTAACGGCGCAAAATGGCGCCTAATTACCGCTTAATTGTGGTGCAAAATTTTTTTCAAAATTCGAAAAAGTCGCGGCCAACTTCACGTTTTTGGAGTTCAGAAAAATAGTTTATTGCGAATAACTTGATACACAGGAGGGCGCAAAATTTCGTTTTAACGGCGCAAAATGGCGCCTAATTGTCGCTAAATTATGGAATAAAGATTTTCTGAAAATTGAAAAAAAGTGCGGCTTCATGAACTTGGCCGGAAAAATCTTATTTTATCAATAACTTGTTTGCCAAGACGGCGCAAAATTTGGTTTTAGCGGCGCAAAATGGCACCTAATTGGCGCCTAATTATGAGATAAATATTTTTAAAAAATTCAAAAATGTTGCGGCTAACTTCACGCACCTAAATAATTAAACGTACCGTTTTAGTCTTTTGATATAAGATACCTTGTTATGTATATAAATATTATATCTAATATACGTGTATTGTATTTGATAGTGTACATACAAATTATGAATTTATGTTTTTCATAGAAGGATAATTATTTTTAAATAAAAAATTTCGTGGAAATGTATTAAAATGAAACCGTGCTATAAAAGTATATCGGTGAGGAAGAGCCATAATAGTTTTTTCACATCACAAGGAAGGCACAAACCTTAGGAACTGCCCTGCTTGAAAGAACTTTAATTAACATAAAATAGTTAATTTTTTTCCCACTAGTTGTTTCTCTTACGTTAGACAAGAAGCAAAATACCTATTTGCTTTCGTAATAAGTTTACAGTTGATAATTAAGTTCATTAATTGCATTTTTAAGTCAGAGGAAGCATTGGCAAAATCTACAACATTAATGATAGAAATTTTATGCTGCAGTTCATACAATTTAACGAAATTGCAAATCTGTAAGTATTTTACGAATCTGTGGTTTCCAATGATATTCGAGAACAAGTGCGTTTCCATAAAGCTTCTAAACTGAAAAGATTGCATGAAGCGCAATTTCTTGCTTTGTGCGAGTATCAGTAATCGCACCAATTACCCAATGATCCACTGAGTTTAATGACACCAGGACGTGTAATGAGAGTTAAAAAGTGCGTTCAGAACCGTTGGCATATTTAATGGCAATGTGCGTTGTGCATAATATACGCTACGCCCTTTCTTTCTCATTTCTAGGCCAATGCTCTTTGAATAGCTGCATAAGCCAGTGTGTGCTTTTAACATCCCCTACTGTGGTTCATATTGATTGCAGCATCTGCATTAAAAGCAGTTGATGTAGGTCAAGATATGCATTTTGCAATAGACATGAAATGAATCTACTACGACTTGCTTTAAGTGTTTGAGGCTACCTGACATTCTAAATACAAAAGTGCAGGCTGTTATTACGCTGTAATGGCACTTGTTTATTTATTCTGGTCAATTAAGGTTCTGCATTGAAGTATCATTAAGTGTTGTTGAGCCAATGGGAAAACAAATCTTTCCGTTAACGTATTATTTATTGTCATAACGACAATTAGTTTACAACAACTTATTAAAGTATATAATTAATTCACCATTACCTTGAATTTTTGTACATATTAATTCTGCTTGCATTAATATTCTTCATATTATAAATTAATAATTTTGTTGGGTATGTAAATGCCCATAAACTACAATTTGCAGCTGTCAAGAAATAGAGTAAAAGTTACAACTATGTATTAAATATTGTCCAGAAAGCCAGTATTTACGTAGATTACCCCCTGTAAAATCATTAAGGAAATGCAAGGTTTTCAAAAATCTGGAATCGGCGAATTTGAAATTCAGACATTTTTGCACGAAAATATTTCTTGCTTTTTACCCACTAATGAAATAAGCGCAAATTGCTGCAATGTGTAATTTTTTAAAAAATAATTAAAACATTATTAACCGTGACTGAAACATAAAGACAGCACAGCGGTACACAATATAAACTAAATACTTTCTACAATTAAAAGCACTTCCAAAGGTTTACCTTAGGAATAACTATACGAAAAAATGTATTGATGAATATTAACTTATTTATTAAAATTAAGTACATTCACAACAATATTCGTAAAATACATTGTGCAATAGCCCGTTGGAAACATTTTATAACAGCAATAAACGATTGTTATCATTTTTAAGTAGGTACGTAATGTAGATCATCCAAGTACAAAATATATAATAAAGAAATGACGAAATTGTAAACTTCAAGTATAATTTAGCGCTTTAACCTAGTGTGCTCCTTAACCTTGTTACGGTAATCAGTAAGGAACAAAGAAAAGTAAAGTACCGTAAGTAAAATTAAAGTATCCCGCACCGAGTAGCGCGGCAAAATAAAGAGAGAAACAAAAGAATTTTGTCGTGCTAGCTAAAAGCGTCGTAGAGTGGGGGAGATCACACAGACAGAATAAAATTGAAAACTTGAAGGTATAAATTTCATTTACAACTATCTGGAGTAACCATAATATATAAAAAATATTTTTCATTTAATTAGAGAAACATGTTGCACCAGAGAAGAAAACCAGCTCTCGACAAAACAATAACTTCCACAAAGTATCCCGAAAAATTTATAGTACAAAAATTGTCACCAAAATAATAAATACCTTCTTAAGTTTACAGATTATCCTGAAGGATTTTCACATTACAATAAAATACTAAACAAAAATATAATTGTTACCTTGCTAAATTTCATGTATAGTAATTTAAATGGTAACGTCTCACATGCACATTAAATTATTTAAACAAAATCTTGAATGAACCGCTTTTAGTTTAGTTACATTTACTAATATTAAATCTTTGTTGACGAAACAGTTTGACCAAAAAATTATTGTAGCAAAAATATAATTGTTACCCTGCTAAATTTCATGTAGTGTTAACCTCTCACATGTACATTAAATATGAAGAAAAAGAAAATATTTAAACAAAATCTTTGTTATTAAATAGTTTAACGGTAGTGGACAAACAAGAAAATTAGGTCTACCTACATTTTTATAGTGATCACCCATATTATAGCGGCAGAATGAATTCTCTCGGTCAAGTCTAGTGGTAGCATTTTACCTGAATCGTAGATAGCTATAAAAAATCATATAAGCAATAAAATGTATGTAGACAGTGAGGGTTAAAATTAATTGCTATAATCTATACTAATAACAGCTGAACCAAAACCAGAAAATACCAAATCCAAACCAAATTTATTATTGGTAAAGTCATCGACTGTTATAGAGAATTTAACTGCTAGGCAGGACGTTTTGTATATGCTTATACATCAGGCTACGGCTCGCAAATCGTCTAGGCCCAACACAATACATGCAAGATAATAAAGATAATTATTCATATTTCAATATTTCGTAGCTACTATATTCTCAAAGCTTCATATTAAGGACGTTATTCATTTTTAGGATAGACATGATGGATGGTTGTGACCGTATAGCATTTAACGGGAAAGTTATTACAGCGAAGCACGTTCTTTGAAAAACAAAAGAATCGCCATAAAATAAAACCTACTGCTTGTACTCACGCATTATTTGTACCGCCAGCGGTAATCGTTTTAACCTCAATAACTTCACTCACGGAAAATCAGCACAGTAACGATACTTCTTTAGAGCGTCGTTTTGCTGGAAACCCGTCCATGTTCCGATAAAATATCTCAGAAATCGTGTTTCTAAAAGAACATTTTCTATCGACCAAAAAACCTATGTGAAAAAAAATTTCCAAAACATCATGTATTGACACGAGGACGGAGTGAACTGCCTTGATAAACATGAAACGTCGTAAGCATCTTGGACGCGTGTTTAACCAACTATGATTGTCTGCAACCAGCATTGCAGATTCTTAAAGGTAGGTGTTACATAAGTTGCCTATTTCCAATATGATCGTAAAAATTTATTGTTTGAAGTGATTTCGTCCTCGACCTTTATAGTAAGCCTACTAAAACATTATACCTTGTCTCGAAAAAGCAAATGCTTTAGAAAACAAAGTTATTGATGAGACATATATATTTAACCTTCTCGGAACACCTAACAATCGTTAAGGACAAAATATTTTAATGCAACGGATACCCAATTTTCAATGCTATAATAATATTTTCAAAGCAAACGTTTTAGATACGTAAAAAGTTATAAGTTATATTGCTAAAGTAATTTGCTATATCTAAATGATAATATCATGTATTAATAAAACCTACAGGGTGTTGAATGAACATTTATTCCAATTTCAGGGTCGCAACGTAACAATTGTTTTGATCTTTTATCCCTAAGGCATATACTGTTTTAAAGTAATTAATTAATTGCTTTATTCTGTGTAACTGATTTTTAGTAATTTGATATAAAGATTTTATAGTATTAAAAAAAGTACTGTTCAAAAAAATCTTATTTGTCAAACATTTTACATAGTAATTTTTGGAATAAAAGTATAAAGAGCTTACATAAGCACATTATTCCTTTTCTCATTTAATTTGACCTACGTCTATTAGGCGGCTCCATGGCGTAGTTGGTATGAGTGTGACTGCTACGCCCAAGGTCCCGGGTTCGAATCCCGACACGGTCCGCTTGAAAAATGTTAGACGAGCATTTTTCCTAAAAATACGCCTCGTTCGGATTAGAGGTAAAATGGAGGACCCGTGTGTTATTCTTGTCACGCACATTACAGTTCCCTACCTTGCTTGGAACAGCAAGGGTTCGGCAAAATTCAAAATTTTCAGGTAAAAAAAACTCGCTTCTTGGCCAATGTAGTACCTTCGGGTGGAGTATTGGAAAATTACATGTTAGGTACTACGTGTGTTGATTAATATCTGAAGATACCGGTTTAATATTTTTTGAGACAGCGATACAAAGATTTGGTTTCAAGTTTAATTTATTTCGGTGTTTGGTTTGAATACCCATCTTTGCAGAAAATGATACTTTTTACACAGGTAAGTAGAAGACAACGATAGGAGTGCATCGGTTACTGTGTTT
Organism: Platerodrilus igneus; assembly: GCA_036346225.1. NCBI lineage: Eukaryota > Metazoa > Arthropoda > Insecta > Coleoptera > Lycidae > Platerodrilus > Platerodrilus igneus. The sequence goes on along the minus strand of JARFIW010000138.1, from coordinate 12,137 downwards.
ACTAGACTGGGATACGGGACTTCAATCCCCAACTACCAATCAAGGTGATTTTTGTTGGAAAGCGATTTCTAAAGTTTTATTGTGTCCAATATCTATTAGTTCTTCGAAAAAAAAGGAATCTGTTCAATTTTCATATTTTCTTCAAATCAATGTACAATCCACTGAAATTCCTTGCCAGAAAGTTCTATAAATACATTGTAAATTTATGTGTCTAAACTTTTTTAATGTGTGGTTGTTAGGCATTTTGTTTGTTCCAGATTTACACAATTTTCTCTAACGGGACCAGATATGGATGGAAAAAAATTTAAACATTCCTTTTTAAAGTTATCTCTCCACAGTACTATTTTCTTTCGAAATGCAGTTATTTTTCATTCATTATTAAAATGTTACCTTTGTTTTGTAGAGGATAGTTAACCGTGTTAACTTTTTCAAATATCAGATAATTAGCCTACTAGTAATTTATGATGAAACGGACTTGTATTGGTCGGAATACCGGACACTGGACATCCGGTCAAACTACTGGACCGAACCTCAGACTTCCGGCCGTATTACTGAGTGCGCCCATTACGGCAACCAAAGAACAAAAATTGGGGTGCTGTTAATCATAATTTTATATATAGTTCGAAATCCAGAAAAAAAGTATTGCTGTTTTTCTGAAACGAAAATGTTATCAACAAGAACAAAAAGTGACGTCTGCTTCAAACAACAATGAAGTCGCGCTAGATGTCCTTTCATAAACCTACTACGTTGCTACATACCATCAACATTTAGTCGATGTACTCTTTCGATCAGTACTAAAATGTCATGATTGCTGTGATTTACAAACCAAAACCACAAGTTTAGTTTTCAAATGCTATTGTAACACACTGCATTGTATAAATTAGATTTATTGATGTTCAAGAAGTATAAGCATTATTCAAAAGTCATATAATGTATAAGCAATAAACGAATATATATTTATTAAACATTAGTCAACAAAAAAGCATTTATAAATACCAAGCTGGTACTAGTGAATTATATATCAAAGCAGAATAAACTAAGATAGAGTTAATAAATTATGGAAATTTTAAAATCTAGGAAAATGCTACAGTTCATAAATCATGATGCCGTAGTTCACTTCATGGAAGTTATAAATTATAAATTCATCAATAAAATAATTTTGTTATTGAATGACCAACTATAATGAATATGACAACTCTAATAAAATTATAATTCATACCGTTTAACTTTCGTAAAGTCGATATTATTTTGGCATCTTCCGCCCTCATCGTCCCTGTAATACTTAAATACAACGACAAGCTGTCCTTGCGTTATGAGCAGGCTTAGAATAATTATGCACTTAGATATTCTGTAATTCACAGAGTGCATTACTGTGATACAGAGAATATTTAGATACGTGTTTAAGTTTCGATCGTGTCTGTTAATCGCGAAGTTCCTCGTGCGTATGCAATAATGTAATTAAATAGAAGTAAAGTTTGGATTTCTTTTGTAATTTGCGATGAAAATAAGACTTTTGCAAAGTATGCGCTTTGAAAAATAAGTTTTTGCACTGTCATCATTAGGTCTTCAGTCCTGGAACTGGTTAGACGCGTACCATCATTGTTTCCTATTCTGAACTAACCTACAGATTTCCCTGAAATTTGCACAGCCTGCAACTATCACTATCTGATCTAGGTCTACATCTACCTCTTTTTTCCTATCTCTGCTTGTAATATATCCCGTACTATTCCCCAAAAATGCCTTAGAACGTATTTCGCCCTCCTATTTCTCTTTTTCCCTAGATATCCTTGTTCCCTACTATTTCTATAACCTATTTGTTATTATCTTGTCTGTCCATGCTATCGTCCTCATACATCTGAGGCGAAGAATAATCTACGCCAGTTTCGCCGATATTCAGACTCCAAGAGAGTATATATGCATTTTACCTACAAAAAAAAAAAGATGAAGAAGATGTTGAAACTATTCAGGCAGGAACGAATACAAATAAGTGTGGCAAATTTTAGCGTGGCGCAGCCTACATTAAGAAGATTTAAAATTTCCAAGAAGACTTGGAACGTAGACGATCAGCGAGCACGTCGGATTCAGTACAAGTTAGCAGAAGATTTGTTTAGATAATCAGCCATATTCCATCGTAGGAAACAAAATTTCACCGAGTACTTGAAAGTATTTCTCGGTAATACAGGATGCCATTCCGCAACTTTCTTCGGGATAATATTACCACAGGCATGTATGATAAAATCTGTGAAAAGTTTAAAATAAAGAATATATTTCATTGACGCCGGATATTAGGAAATGCACAAATACAAATATTAGTTTTATAGCATAACAAGACATTGAATCACAAGCTGGAATATCAATAGCTAAAAATTCTTGAAATTGTTAAATGCGTGGCTTATTAATAAAGAAAATATACACTCTATGATACGTGATAGTGGAGCAAATATAATAAACGTTGTAAAGATGTTAAAACAAGAAGTGAAAGCTGTTTCATACGTACCTTGCAATTAATGGTTTGGGATAGCATTAAAACACAACGTGCTGTGCTGTACCTGATATGATTGTGGTGACAAGACGACTAGCTACTCATTTTAACCACTCTACCCTAGTTGTGACAAATTGAAAACAGTTTAAGACGAATACAACCTTCCCAATAAAAACATGATACAGAATGTCCTGACTAGATGGAACTCGACGTACTATATGTTGGAAAGATTGCGAGATTCAAAAAGACTTATTGCTATATATTGTGTTGATGTTGAAGACAATCTCAGTTATACCAGTTTAACAAGAAACCAGTAGGAATTACTAAACTATATTCCGAAACCTTGATGGTCATTTGAAGAGGTAACAAAAACAATTAGCTCTATAAAACCAATAGTTTCAAATGTAATATCAATAATAGTCACCTTAAAGAAAAAAATATCCATAGGTTCTGCCTTTTATGAAATTGGAACAACGAGGAAACCCTTCTAGAAAACATTACCAGGCGATTTGATAATATTGAAACAAAAGAGCATTACATGATCGCCACTGTATTAGTAGATAATAGTTTTCTTATAAAGAATGCCGTTCTAAATAAATTTTAAAAATGTACAATACCGATATTATTAACCTTTAACTACCCGCGCTCTAGAATCTCGTGTAGCTACTCGCGCGGTGTATTATGTACACCATATCCATGAATGCGAGATTGAGTGCATAAATCAATGTACAGGAATAAGAAAACATGTTGCCTTGATTTTTCTTTCATCCTGTTCTATTGAAATATAACATAAATTAATACAATGCTGGTTAAACACGACAAACTCTTTAACAAAGGAAGCACTCAAAAAAATAAAATTCAAAGCTCTTAAAATTTAAACCTCACATTTGTATGGTTAGTTTGATTCATCCGCTGCTTGATTCGACATTTTTGCAGGAATCGCATGTAACAACTGTTGTCATGTGTTGTTTGCAAACTGACCTATTGCAACTTCCGCAGATGATTGTTGTAACTCGATTTTTTCCTACCACAAATAAAACACATCGTTCGTATCTTTGCAGATGGCTCTTCATTGGTGTCTTCTGCTGGCTTTTTGTATTTTGTCAGGAAACATTTTATGTCACTTGGCAATGGCTGTATGCTGGCACGTTCAGAGAGATATGGCTTCATCAAACCTAAAGAGAGCACCTTCAAAAATTCTCTTCTGTGCTTGTAAGCTTCATCGACATGAGTTGCGTTATAGAATGATTCCCGCAATGTTTATCAGTTGGAAGATTATAACCAAAAGCCATCTTCTTGTTATTCTTGATACTGAGTATGTGTCGCACATTTTATCAACAGCATCAACTCCTCCTTTGGTGGCGTTATATTGTAAGATGATATCGGGCTTACTCGAAAATGGATCTATATTTTCATCCTCGTAAATTCGCGGGATCAATATGACCTTACACGTGATTTTCCAATGCTCCACCCGAAGGTACTACATTGGTCAGGAAGCGAGTTTTTTTACCTGGAAAATTTGGAATTTTGCCGAACCCTTGCTGTTCGAAGCGACACTCACACTCACACACGAGACCTCCATTTTACCTCTCATCCGAACGAGGGTGTATTTTTGTGAAAAATGGTCACCTAACATTTTGCAAGCGGTCCGTGTCGGGATTCGAACCCGGGACCTTGGACGTAGTAGTCACACACATACCAACTACGTCACGGAACCGCCTCCTTATTGATGACTTTACATATGATTTTCCAATGATCCACCCGAAGGTACTACATTGGCTAGGAAGCGAGTTTCTATTACCTGAAGAATTTGGAATTTTGCCGAACCCTTGCTGTTCCAAGCAAAGTAGGGATCTTTAACGTGCGTGACAACACTCACACACGGGACCTCCATTTGACTTTTTATCCGAAAGAGGGTGTATTTTTGTGAAAAATGCTCGCCTAACATTTTTTAAGCAGACCGTGTCGGGATTCGAACCCGGGACCTTGGCTGTAGTAATCACACACATACCAACTAGGCCACGAAGCCACTTATTTATTGATAACTTTCAATGTAATTTTCCAATGCTCCACCCGAAGGTACTACATTGGCCAGGATGCGAGTTTTTTTACCTAAAAAATTTGGAATTTTGCCGAACCCTTGCTGGTCCAAGCAAGGTAAGAATCTTTAGCGTGCGTGACAACACACACGGGGTCTCCATTTTACCTGTCATCCGAACGAGGGTGTATATTTGTGAAAAATGCTCGTCTAACATTTTTCAAGTGGACCGTGTCGGGATTCGAACCCGGGACCTTGAGCGTAATAGTCACACACATACCACTATGCCACGGAGCCGCCTCTTCTTATTGATGACCTTACATGCGATTTTCCAATTCTCCACACGAAGGTATTACATTGGCCAGGAAGCGAGTTTTTTTTACCTGGAAAATTTGGAATTTTGCCGAACCCTTGCTGTTCCAAGCAAGGTAGGGATCATCAACGTACGTGACAACACACGCGTGGGACCTCCATTTTACCTCTCATCCGAACGAGGGTGTATTTTTGTGAAAAATGCTCGCCTAACATTTTTCAAACGGACCGTGTCGGGATTCGAATCCGGGACCTTGGGCATAGTAGTCACACATACCAATTACGCCACGGAGCCGCCACAGATTAATATGACCGCTTTATTTTTTGTTTCGGTACGTAGGAAACCAATATTACTTTTTTCTGGAATCCAAACAACAAAGATATCACAGATTTATTTTGTGAGACAAAAAGTCTTGGGCAAAATCGACATAAATACACATTTTATGGACAAATAAGAGCCCCTAAATGGCAGTCAATATTGTTTACTTAGCTACCAGCGCCGGTACATTTCATACACCAGACTGTAAAGCACTAAATAAGTTGTCAATAAAACCAACTAACTATACAGCCACCACACGCAACTGTCTGAGCATCTAGTAAACACATCGGTCGTAGATAACATTGAGGGGCATGAGTAAGGAATACTGCATTGAGTTTTTACTGCTTTTTCCTTAGTAGAAATTGTGTATTTTATACACCGGCGCGGATAGGTAAAGGTTAAAAGACGGGTTCAGTAAATGTATCATCTCCTAAAGCCATAATTTAATAAAAATAAAATTTTAATCCGTAATAAAAGACTTTGAGAAGACTTTCGAACTAACTCTGGACTCTAACTTTAGCGGAGTTTGGGAAGACTAACAGAGGGTTCGTTACGGATTGCCCTTAAGCGCCACTACATTTAACAATTGTTTACCAAGAATACCGCTCAGATGGTGTAGGAATTAAACGTTAAATAATGGATCTAAGCATAAATGCTTAAGTTGAAATACCCTCGTTGAGGAACCTGAAAGAAAAGGTACTCATAGGCTTGTAAACCTTATTCTGCAAATGTTAAATACAAAGACATTAGAGCAAAAGGAAGAGAACATAATATGTGAATATGCTGTTCATGTATACTTGAACTCATACCTACATGCGCGCTCTACATATTATGAGAAAAATTACTCATTATTTTTAGAATAACATTTTTATCATTAACCTTTCAACTTTTGTTGGAAATCTTATAGGCTGATCTCCATATACCTTTAGCATGGTTACCTACTGAAATCATAAGATTGACCAACGGAAATCATGTTTCTATTTCTCGTTAAATCATCATAACTAATATTTTTTGAAATATTTACAAATAATTAAGTATTTTTACTAGATGAAAATAAGTTACGCATTTGTTGCTAACTTATAGAGACTTGGTGGTTAAATATCTTACAGCCGTATTTTTTTAACAAAATTTGTGTATCTTTCAGATCTGAACAATAAACATTACATAATTCTTTTAACTTTATTGATTAAAGAGGGTTTCAATAAAAATATTATTAGCTCTATAGAATCTATAGTCTACTACATTGACTATACTTTAATATAACATTTATTACGGTATTCCGTGCAAAGAAGAAAGAAAGCAGTAAAGAAAGTAAAGAAAATCGCTTACACCGAATACCGCAACAAAACAGGGACACAATGGTAAAATTAAACTCCACAAAGATCGGAGTTCGGGCTAGCTTAAAAACGTAGTAGAGTGGGATTGGGTGACGTAAAACGAAAAGAATTGGAAACCTCAGTAACAAAAATATTTATATTACGAACTTGTAGGAAAACATACAGTTCCAAAAGAATATTTACAAACGTCGAATATACATTTACGTAATGATTCGCTACAACATAATGTACACAAAGCATCGATTTACATATAATACAGTATAACCTAAACATTTAGAAATATCGAGAATAAAATCTTACTATCTAAATATAATCATACTCGCAACATGTTCCAACACTAAATAAGAAATCAAGTAATAATTCAGTAACAGTGTAATATCTGCCCTAGGAAGCGAGTTACATATCCCCTATAGTAAAATGTATAAAATTAAACGTAATTATTATGTCTTAGTAATAGCATGATACATTGTATAAAGGAAGGTTATATATTAAGTGTTGTCAGAGTTTATATCAGAAATAAGAATAAGAAACGACTACTTTGTATTCCAGACGCAACTTGATGCCACAGGTGCAGAAACAATGAACTGCGGATCAAGCAAACTTATTTATAATTACCTAGAATAAGACAATATATGATTCTGCAGAAAGTAAGATTTGCACTCTTTCACAAAAAGATGCGAGATCAGAGGTTTGATGTTAAATATAAGAAGCCCCGATCGTCAGTTAGTTTTCGAACTTTATAACTTTAAAATTGTTAGGTGTTCAAGCTACTCATTCGTAATTATTAATTATTGATTTATTTAAATATTAACGCATGGTATTTTTCAATTGATTTACTTTAGGTTTAATAAACATAAACGTCCAAGTCTGTTGTAAAAGAAATAAAGCATTTTTTGTAATTATGGAATTAAAAGAAATTTGATAGTGGTGTATTTGGAAATTAATTTTTTAAGAAGAAGTTCCCAACAACTCAAAATCTATCTAACGTACCTCGTAACATTAAAATTTTAAAGAGCAAGCGATTGATGTTAACATTAATTTATACAAAAGGTAAACAGTAGAAAAGTGCTTTACAACATTAAAATTTGAAATAGCAATTTATTGTGGAATCAATCAAAAAGAAGTGTTTATCTTTCAAAACAGCAACACAAAATAAAGCAAACAGAAAAATACATTGTAGCTGGAACTCTCTTCTTTTTGGTACCATCTTAGGATGAGGAAATGCTGGAACAACTTAATTAACTGCACTAACACAAACGCATTTTACAAGCGCGACCTTACGACGCTCAAGAGAAGTTGTATAACTGAAGAAAATGAAGAAGTAATAGAGCGACCAACAAGTAAGTAAGAGCCCTTTTTCAAAGTTGACCTTGTATTTATACGGCTTTGAAACCATGAAAGAAATAACATAAAACCACTCACAGCACTAGATTGTTAAAGATCCTTTGAAAGTAAGCAAAAATATATATTCCAGACAACGACGAAACTTTCCCAGAATGCAAGCATAACGAAAGCAAAATACGATAATTGATTACATTGAACTTCGTTGTTCGCATGAGAAAGTAAGATACATTTTAAAACAACCCTGCGACTTAGGCAACCAGGAATACGTCAAGCAATTAAGTTGCCTAACTTTTAGAGAGGACTAGAGGTATTATTATTATTATGGATCTACGCTACGAGGAACGATCTAATTAGAGGGAACGATTTTATTAATCATAAAATTTGAGCTACCGAATATGTGCAAGTATAACGAAGCTTTTATACAAAACAGTTGTTTTCGAACATGTTTTTGTAGAATACACAACTCAATTAAAGTATTTAAGGAGCGAGAAGTTTTAACCAGGACCTATTAGAAGCAAAATGTTTGTTTGTTTGTTTTAACGAATAACTATTGGAAATAACTAGCACGTGTTTCGAGGAAAGGGAAATATTAAGGTGTTTAGAGAAGAAGCCAATGCTCGCTTGTTTTAGCAAATTGACTGTTGGAAATAATAAGCGGCGGTTAGAATTTTTACAAGGAATTACTTAAGGCAAGTTTCTAGGTTTTAGAAGTGTTTTACGATAGCATTATCGAGAATTAATAAACCCGGTGAAGGAAATATTCTATGTAAGGCGGAAAATTTATACAGGACGTATTTGTAAAGTTTGTATAATTTGAGAATAACATAAAAAGGGTTTAGATAAGCGTGTTTAATTAAGGCAGTTGCAATCTATTTCAAAAAGTTACCGTAACAAATTTACCTCAAGTAAGATTAAAAGGTCAGGGTAGTAAGCAGAAGCAACAAAGGAGGCCGTAAAGTAATAGCATAAAGTAAAAGTAAATTCATTGAGAAAAGTCAAAGAAAAGCAAAGTACCAACAAAGAATTAACTTATATACGGCTCAAAAAGCCAATATACACTAATAGAATAAATAAAAAAAATTTTGCTTAAGAAAACTACAAGAAACACAAAAATCAACCAAAGAATTTCCATCAGACTCGAAGAGCAACATACCGAACCAAATCAAAAAGTATAAAGGACATAGGAAAAGTAGAAGGTAACAATCATCGAGGACCAAGATGGAATTGCCTAACACTGAAAAAAGTCGTCTAAGGACGGACATCTCAAGTAAAGCAATAGTAAAGTTTTGAACTTCAAGAAACAGGTTGAACAGAAAATGTGGTAGTGCTAACACGCGGTTGAGAAGGTGGAAGCGATGGTGGAGGTAGTAGTGGTAATAGTTTAGAAAACTCAGTGCGCGTTATGGAAAAGGACTTTCGTACAACCAATACTAAAACCAAAGGGCTTTCTTCCGTGTTTATATTTTAAAAATATTGATGAGAATAGTATGGTAATAAGTGACGAGGATTTATGAAAAAAGACCCTACGTTGCAAGGAACCAGGAAAACTATTTTGATTTATAAAATTCCGGTTAAGGAAAAAACATACAATCAGGTTTTTGCCATTGTACAAGGTGATTATTTAACTTAGCTAAATTCAGATAGTTTAATATCGTTTTAAGGGGGAGGATATTAATCTACATGACTTACCTAGATAAATTTTCTACATATTAAGGAAGATTTAATTATGGAGTTGCTTATGAATCATAATTATGATATAAAGATTTGTAGAATAACTGAGTGATTATCCTAGTTTCAAAGAGATTTTAGACTCCATTTTTAGTATATAAGAACTACGTTCAAAGGAACTTTTATTTTCTTATCGATGTTATATTTATGATGTTCGCAAGACAAAGCTGTTGTGGATGTATTAATTGTTTGTAAAAGGACAGTTTGTATTATTATAAATCTTATGTACGATTGTAGTAATTTTATTAATCAGAAAGCTAGCAAAAATAATTAGACGACAAGCAATATGAAACTTTCACCGTTGCAATTTTTATAAAGTCTCGGACTTTTCACGGCAATAATATATATATATATATATATATATATATATATATATATATATATATATATACAGGGTGTTCCTAAATATCATGTACAAATAAAAGCGTGTGACTGTTTGACGAATTTTATAACTAAAAATTTATATAAACTTAGGTCCGCACACGCTTAGTTTCCAATTTACAGGGTTTTGAAGTATCTAAATTTTGTGGTTTTCTCTTTATAGCTACTGCAGTTTTTGAGATAATAATATTAAACTTAAAATATAGGCTACGCTGTAGGGTTTACATCATAGGTCATGCCGAATGGTTGTGAGAATCTACTGGGTGGTAGTTTGTCGGAGACTTTCTCTCCTCTTAAACTTTTTTGAGGTGCGCAACTGGTAAATTTTAAAACTCAAAATGAATTTTCTGTATCGTTTAGATACTTTTTGATGTCTTGCAGTGTTTTTGTATTTGTGACAGTTATTTAGAAAAATAATAAGAAACTAATTTCTGTAAATCGCTAAATTGAATTAAAATTTTTTAAGTGGGCCAAGTAGGCTCTGTATTGTGGACAATTTCTTGTTTTTATTAATTTCGACAGTACGTTTCGCATTTGAACTCGTAGCTTGTGTCTGCATATGTTTATTAAAGTAAAGGAAGTCGTAAACTGTATTAAAAGTGTTTTAATTACTTATTATTATCTCATAAAAATGCCAAATTTTACGAATTCTTAAATTTTTGAGATGCATTTCATCTATGACCTTGCGAATGAAAATGTACGAAAAGCCAAGCGTCTGTACAGGGAACGCTATCCTAATAGAATAATACTATTGTATATAGCAAAGCCATTATTTTAGATTACTTTTAGAATATTACATTGTAACACAATCAGTAAGGCGCACATCCTTTGTTCTAGGAAAACTTGCAACATGGTTATCAAATATCACGTTTCTGAAATTACCTCACTACACTTATCTTCTTGTATATTTAATCTTTTGGTCAGGACTTTATTGTGTCTTTACTTTGTAACAACCACAATAAGGTTTCCTGCAGATGTCCTAGAACTCGGAGAAGTTTTGACCAACCCACCATTAAACATACATTTTTATCGCCTACTACAACCTTCGGCAGAAAAGACGAAGCACCAGAATAGTTGAGTAGTCTGTGTATGAGTATGACCCTAGTTCATCCCTTGCTCTGGAGCAAGTCGGCTCAGAGCCAACACTAAAAATGGTGCCTTAATCTTTTATGGTTGTTGAAACATTTTAACCAAGATAGTCACGTAAGTAATTTTTTCTAATTATAACTGTCAAATTCTTGTACTGCTTTATACTTTGTTATCAACATGTCATTTAGCTTTAAGTTTATTTATTCTTTATTAAATACTTGTGTTGGTTTCGTCATGTTGTTACTCCACTCCTTACTAGATCCCAAGGTCCGTAGCACCTAAGTTAAGTACTACCTCTCGCTACTAAAGACTACCATCACATCACCTAGCTACGCCATCACGCCCAAGCACATCTCACAGTATCTAAAGTATAATTAACAATCAACAAAAGTGTACTTAAGAATACCTGATCAATGGGTATTTTCGGATATTCATAGGCTTCATGTAGAAACCGAAACTCTTAGTAAGACTACTAATGATGCAGGAAGACCCCGTACTGCTAGAATACCATAGATCGAAGAAGCTGTTCTAAATGAAATAGAAGAACATCTAGACACTAACACCAGAGAAATTGGAGAAAATTTAAATGTTATTAATCAAGTTGTTTGGCGTATCCTGCGTGATTCTCTACTATACCCTTACCACATTCAGAGGGTGCAAGCGCTCCTTCCTCAAGATTTCCCTTTAAGGATTAATTTCTGCCAGCGGTACCACAATAGGCTAGCAGTATACCCCAATTTTGATTGTAAAATCCGTTTTACCGTGAAGTCAATTTTTCAAAGAATTCTATTATAAATTTTCACAACAACCATATATGGTTTGAAGACAATCCACATGGAATTGTAGACACACATTTTCAAGCGCAGTTCTCATAAAATGTATGGGTGGTATAATTGGGGATCATTTGATTGGTCCTTTACTTTTGCCTGGTCGACTTACTGGTCACTCATACAGGTATTTTTGCAACACCAATTGCTTTTATTACTCGAAAACTTACCTCCTTTGCTGAGAAATGAAATGTGGTATATGCAAAATGGCGTTCCGGCACATTTTTCATTTTAGCGAAGGAATATTTAAATGAAGAGTATGAGAACAAGTGGATAGGAC
>JARFIW010000137.1:0-85951 GCA_036346225.1 Platerodrilus igneus | reverse complement strand
AAACCAAAACTTTGTTCTAGGAAGAACTGGATGAAGTAGTTTTAGAATGGAATAGTTATAAAATATCTCCTTCAAAGAATTTAAGATATCCTTCTGGAAAACCTATGTTATTGTACTATACTCCCGAGTTATATAATTCTAAGGAGTATGGCATTAAAGCGTCGGTTGCTGAAATTTCTGCTTACAAAACAGAATGTGTATTTGTATAAGGAGTGCTCTGCGACTAAAATGCTGCAGGATTGTGTAAAATTATAATGACTGAAAATGGATTCGACATGCCGCGGATGGTTTGCGAAGCACTAAACCTTTACCTTGTTCTACGAGATGAACTTAAATTTTTACTAAGATAATAATACTTCATGAGGGAGTTGTTTTTTGAGCATATTTTTTAAAGTAGAATACAATCAAACTAACATAGAAACACTTAGACTTTAAATAGTATGATAGTAAAACTGTAAACTAAATATATGATAATGGGATGAAAGTTCTATGTTTGTAGTATCTAAGGGGAAAGTATAACTCTGGGACCAGTAGTTATATTATTCCTGATTTAGAGTTAAGTTGATCATAAAAACAGTCCATTAACTCTGATTATTAATTAAAAATTTTATGACAAGTTTATTATTATTCTTAATCTTCTTTGGGAATTAAACCACTCATATTTTTTAAAATGATCTTTATTTACGTTTCGATCCATGACCTAGGATCGTTTGACGTTTATGACATAATTTGAAGGTTACTTTGATTTATTGATGTTTGAAATATTTAGTTTGAGTACACTAAGCAAAAATTTTTAAAGTTTAAAAAAATGATTGCCTTCAATTTGTGTTGCGACCTGGGATCGACTTTCCAAAGGTAGCCAATACGCTTAACGTGAAATCAGCTGATTAATTTTTATTGGTGAATTTTATATAAATTCAATAATTTGGGAATTGGAAAACATTTTTTTTAACATGTTTCTATTTAACAATTGAGAGATTTATAATTTTATGTCTTATTTTACCGAGATTCAGTGAAGGGGGTTAAGCAACCTGTGGCTACCAAGATCCCCCAACATTTATAATTTGCCGAAATAATGGTTTTCTAGTTAATATGCTTATTGTTATGTAATTAGTTATTGTATGTATAAATAGAAATCATGTATGTAAGCTGTATTTCATGTTAATATCGCAAGGAAAACCCAGGAAAAACTTGCAATGGTACCTAGATATTGTGGGCATTTGATCTTCATTTGTTATTTCTTTTAGTAATGGAATCCATTGTTTACTGAAAGTCACGGATTCGTTTGCAACGCAGTTACTTTTATTTAGGGTTATATAGGCAGCTTCTTTGATTTTGCGTTTTTGGTTGTTTTCTTCTTTGTCGACAATTTTTGCGTCTTCTCATTTTATTTTATGACTGGAGTCCCATGCATGTTGGCAAATCAAGGATTTTTCAAATTTTTTATTTTTTATATATGATTTATGTTCTCTTAATCGAACTTCAAATGGTCTGGACCTTTCTCCTATATACAACTTATTACATTCGCACGGTATTTTGTAGATACAGTTTTTTGAATTTTGTATTGCGTTTTTGGGTTTTGTTTTTGTTAATTGTGCTCTTAGTGTATTGTTGGTTCTAAATACTGTTTTTCTATATACCGATGTATTAATTGTTGTATCGTTTTTGCTAACTAGAATATCTAAAAACGGAAGTTTTCCATGTTGTTCTAATTCATATGTGAATTTAATAGTTGGTTCTATTTTGTTAATTGACTGTACAAAATTTTTAATTAATTCTATATTATAAGACCAAATAGCATAAACATCATCTACGTATCTCCACCAGATCAGTGGTTTCATTTCTTGTGTGAATATTACATCTTTTTCGAATTCCTCCATGAATATATTACTAAAGATTGGCGATAGTAGACTTCCCATTGCCATTCCGAAGCTTTGTTTGTAAAATTGATCATTTATTTGAAAATATGTGGTATTTACGCATAAACCAAGTAATTCCATAATCGATGATATACTTAGTTTTGTTCTTTCTTTACAAGTTTATTATTAAATTAAATGCAAGCAAAATTTTGAATTATAGTTCTAACATGGTCTTGCGTATTCCAGATTTTATATTAAGTGGAGTTATACCCGCTTAATCTAAAATCTAGAATATGCAAGACTATGTTAGAACTATAATTCTAAATTTAAGTTGCATTTAATTTGATTATAAACTTGTCATTAATGGACTGTTTTTATGATTAACTTAACTCTAAATCTGGAATAATATAACTGCTGGTCCCATATTCTTCACAAAGTAAAAACATTTTAGTTTTTAGTCTATTAAGCAAATCTTCTAATCAATAATTTCTTGAAACTAGTGGCCACGATAAAAGTAAACAATCTATGAATAATGGCTTAAAGTAACCAAAGCACTTAACCTTGTTTTCTTGTCAACACAAAAGATTTACTCCGTCATTGTTTAAAAAGTGAGGTATATTACCTATCTTGTGGTTCTTGCCCTGGTGCTTATGTAGGCCGCACCCACAGAGCCCTTAGGATACGTATTTCTTAGCATATCAGTTTTCCCTATAAGAATCTATATAAACATCGATTCTTTGCTTTGATTTCAATCATTACAAGTAATATTAATATCGATACACTGTAAACGAACTAACAGTCTTTCTAAAAGTAAAATTCACAGCATTTCATAAAAGTATTCTGAAACTACATGTTATGGTTTGTAATCCTTTTTAACACCATAATAATTAACTAAAAGCTATGCTTTGTACAAGGCCTAAACTTTTTGTAACATACAGTGCAATTTCATCTTTTCCTATTTAAATCGAAGTAATATTAATTAATCTATCGGTTATTATAAAATTAAATCTACAGAAGCTTCTTCGAGAGATCAGGAAACTTGCCTTTGTAATTGTTCTACATTAAAATAAAGTTTGTGAAATGATATAATTATGAACCCCTCTACTTCCTATCCTTGCAATACTATAAAATTGTGATAAATAATCTCTAGTTAATAATGTTGCCGTTAGGAAAAAGGAGGGTCAATTTTCTATTGTGTCTTATGGAGTATTAGTATTAAAATCGCATTTTTATAAAATTGTAAGGTCTAATTAGACTAAGATCATCATATTCGGTGTGTTGTTTTGACCCTGGATACAAATCCGGATATAAGTCATTCAAACACATAAGGAGAAGTATTTATTCTGCTCCAAAGATATTTTTGGTGTTTAGTGATATTATTGAGTTTCTAAATACATGTCTTTGTAGGATGTGGAAACATTAGAAAAGTGGAGACAAGCTATTCCTCGAAGTGACAAGGTTCTTTCTTATTTGTGTATATATTAATGTATAATGAAATTTATTTTTATGTGCATTGGATGATAAGAATTGTAATTTAAGTATCTACCTGAGCATATATGTTTCTAATACGATTCTTGTTATAATAATACATTTTTATTTCTAATTAAAAGTGTGTATAAAAAAAGTTAGATATACTGTTGTTTTATTTTGTTTACTATAATACTTTTTTACTTCAATAAAATCACTATTTTATCCCCAAAAGGATGGTCAGATTTTTGTGTGCTCAATTGATACATGTACTACATCCTTCTGGACCATCAAAGATTCAAAAGTCTTGAAATTTCTAATTTTTATAGCACAAGACTTAACTACATAAATTAACAATAACTTAAAATTGATCTTCTGAAAACTAGTGTTACCAGAGATAAAACATTCTGTATTTGTATCATAAAATGCTTTAAAAGTGGTTTGAATAAGTATTATTTATGTATGGTTACAGTGCCCAGCAAGCTATTTTGATTATTTAATAATTTGAAATTCGTATAGGTATATGGGAGTATTAAATTGGTAATTGTTAAGAATTTGTGTATATTTCAACTTCCAATGACTGGAATTTTGAATAAAATTTGAATTTATAATTATTTATGAGAAAAATAACGGATGCTCCAAAAGACTGCATGTAAAAATTGCCCTCCATTTCCCTAGCGGCAAGTCGCGAACTACGAATACAGTGCTAAAATATGCACAGGTTTCTGGCCGAGATTAATGTCCTAAGTAGAGAGGTGCATAGCTATAATACATTACTTAATAAATTATACATGGCTAACATTGTTGAAAAACAACCAAGAAAATAATAAATATACAATCCACATCCATACATTTTTTTACATTGTAAGTAATTAAAATATTGAACAATGAAAATCTGACTTTAGGTCAAGCACCATCTGTTATCTTCTTAACTGAAATTGAGTATTTGGCGTCTTGCTAACAACTATACGGTTTACTTATATTAGCTTACTAAAGTAATATTAATTTTTTTAATTTTTCCTTTATTAATAATGGAAAACTAAAATAACAATTTAGTTAAGTAAATGCGACTTGCAAATGCAAATATTGTTTCACTAAGCTTCTTATTACCTGTAATATAAAAAGTTACTAATTTCTGAAGATTAGTGTTTTTTTGACCTTCATGTAAACTACCGACTTTTGCGCTGACATTTACAATATTTACTGAACGCTACATTTATCTGTTTCTGCTAATCATCATCGCCATTCTCTTCACGAACCTGTAATTGCTTATTGGTTACAGGGATTGTTTTAACTAATATTTTACTTGATATCTTCGATAACATTTCAAACTAAATATATATTTTTTGGAAAAGTTTCAAGTTTTATTCTAAATAATAATAGCTGATCAAATTTATACATGATCTACAGATGTGTAAATATGTCATTGCGCAGGTCAGATGAAGGGTTTTAATCATATAGGTCGATATCATTTGTCCTATTTGAAAGTATAACATTTACTTTAATCACAGCATCCGAAGAAATTATTACTCAATGTTTATAATATTTATTTACACGTTCAGTGAATTCGCATAAGTCAAATCGTTATTGGAATGCCGCCTTTAAATGTAGACAACAGTTTCCAAACTATTTGTTCTTATACGTATTTATGTTAAACCAATTCAATGCAGATATATGAGGTAGTCCATATCACAATACAGTAGTGCATATAAAACCCTATACATCCTAGTATTAACGAAATATCATTCACAAAAGTTGTTTTAACCAGTATATGCTGGTTTCACCACAAGAAGGATTATATGAATGTAATTTACGGGATTGTTCTAAAATAGATAGTATAATACGGTATATATTTGTTCAGAACAGCCATAAATAACTATCTTTAACCATCACTATGCTGAGATTATGTATAAAAAGAACATTAAATACCAATTCTACCGTTTATTCAGAGATAAACATTACAGTTTTAAAAACGCACGAACCTGCAAAACAATGTGAAGTTATTAAAATATGACTTATGTGATTGTTCGGTTTCACAAAGAAGTAACTAAGACACCACTATGTAGACACACACTAACAGACGAACATTTCTGTGTGATTTATGTCAATACGCGACATCGGAGGAAAAGCATTTACAAGGCCATATAAGTACCCATACTAATAGAAAGTCATTTGCGTGTAACTTATGTAACTATTCTTCATCATCCAAAAATGGTATACGCATGCATGTAAGAACACATACTAACGAACGACCATATGCATGTAAATTATGCAATTATGCTGCAGCACACAAAATTAGATTACGTGATCATATGAGAATACATACTAACGAACGACCATTTCCGTGTAACTTATGTAATTATTCCTCATCATTTGAAAGTGGTTTACTCGTGCATATAAAAATGCATACAAACGAACGACCATTTGTATGTAACTTATGTAATTATTCTACAGTACACAAGAGTAGTTTACATTATCATGTAAGAAATCATACCAACGAACGGCCATTCGCGTGTAATTTGTGTAGTTATACTGCATCGCACAAAAGTACTTTGCGCAAGCATATGAAAATTCATACTAACGAACGTCCATTTGTATGTCTCTTATGTTATTATAGGGCACCAGACAAAAGTAAGTTATGCCGCTATATAAGACGTCATACAAACGAACAACCATTTGTATGTAACTTATGTAATTATCGTGCGTCAGACAAAAGTAGTTTATGCCACCATATAAGAGGACATACTAACGAACGACCATTTGCATGTAATTTATGTAATTATGCTTCATTACGGAAAACTTGCTTACTCAGACATATAAAAACACATATTAATGGACAACCATCTGAATGCAACTTATGTAACTACTCTGCATCAGGCAGATGTAGTTTACATAACCTTATAAAAACTCATAAGATGGAACGACGATATGTGTGTAGTGTATGTAATTATTCTGCATCACTCAAAGATTGTTTACGTGAGCATGTAAGAACTCATACTAACGAACGTCCATTGGCATGTAATTTATGTAATTATGCTACTTCATACAGAAGTTCTTTACATAGGCATATCAAAGCTCATAGTAACGAACGACCATTTACATGTCATTTATGTGAGTATTGGACATCGCAGAAAAGTATATTAGCCAAACACATGGAAACACATATTAATAAATGAACATTTTCTTACGATTTATGTAATTATTCTACTTCACAGGAAAGTCAGTTTTAGGGACATACGGGTACATACTAACGAACGGCTGTTTACTTGCAATTTATATGGTTTTTTGATATTACACATTTTGAGTATATACCGTATATCAGTATATCACATTTTTAACAAAATTGTGTTAGACGAAAGTTATACGTTGTACGACTTCGAGGGTGTATACGATAGCATCATTGGTTTGCCCTTGAAAAATTATTTAAAGGTCATGCTCAATTTCTTAAGCAGAACTTATCATTGTTAAAAAAGGGATAGGTAAATTATTTATAGAGTTTTAAGGAAAATTTGTATTACTCACATGTTTTGAGTATCCGTAATTGATAACAAGAATTAAGTGAAGATTATTTTAATAAGTAGGTAACCATTAAGTGAAATTTTCTAAGTTTAAGCCATAAATTGTTTTTTATAAACATTATTTATATAAGAGATTCTTTAGATAATGTGTATAGCAGTAATATGTTCTTTTGAAAGCATAAAAGTCTGTTCATATACATTTCTTGAAATTTCTGTGTTTATTTCATTTTCGTGAATTCCATAGCACAATTTCTGTTGAGCTTGCAAGGAAAAGGACAAGGAAAGATGCGATTTTATATCTTATATTGTAACCTGATTGATACAATTCAACTATACCCGAGTCACAGCATTAATTTCTGATTCTCAAGCCATAGGCGGGTCGCAGCATTATACATATATTGATGTGATATCGAGGTCACAAGAGGTCATTGAACACCAAATTCTGTGAGAGAACAGACAGACCCAAAACAGGAAACGCGAAATTTTCCAACATTTAATTTTTACTTTATAGAATATTTTTCAGCAACATAAATGTATTTCCATGTAAAATGAATGGTTTTAGGGACACATAACATTCAAAAAGAAGCCCAACTTCAAAATACGTGTATAGATACTCTAGCAAAATACCTTAAAATAAGTTTTTAATGCATTTATCGTAAAACGCGTTTTAAAACTAATCGATTTCAAGATCTTAAAAACAAGGTTCCATAATGCATTCATTCATTGTGTTAATATAAAAATCCGTGTATAAACATTTATTTTCTTGAAAAATAGAAGTTTTATTTTTCATAGATGCAGATTGAAAAGATCGTAAAAATAAACTAAAAGTTCAATCTTTTTTAAGAATACCACAGTAAACTTCATTTAATCCAAAATGAAAATACCATATTTATTTGCTTAAAGAAACTAAAATTTGGAATCTTTAAAAAAGTCATATATCATCTACGTCAACAAGTTTATAATTTTCTATCAATAAATATATGTGGATTTAAAGAACGCGCTACTACTCAAAATTCTATAAACCTGATAAGATAACGCGTTTTAATAATTCTATTTATTATAGAAGTTCATAAGAGCGATATAGCAGCGATTTGTTTTAATGCATAAAAAAAATATGCGAAACTCTATATGATTGCGATAACTATAAATTGACCAGCTCATTGAAGTTATGAACAGTGATGTTCTGGGTAATTGGTAAATCAGGCGAGTGACTAATAGTTCGTGAATATAATTGAACCTAGAAGATAATTTTATTATATAAGGAGGGGGATCTAACGAGGAGGATTCTTTCATTCTTACGACATACAGCATGTAAGTTTTGAGTAATTTGTAATTCAAAATTTGTAATTCTTTCTTGCGGTATCTAACATGTAAGATTGATTTAAGATTTGCAACTTATTCTGTCGGCGTTCCACATATAACATAGAAGTTTGAACATAAGTCATGAGACATAGTTATTGTATAGTGTACAAGGACGATTTATTGCTTCAATACAAATAATATTAGTATAAAGCCATACTCTAATTTTATCCATTGAAAATAAATTTACTTTCAAAACTGAAACTTTTGCGTCTGAAGATTGATAAAAAATATAAATCTGAAAAAACGCAAGTTGTGAATTGCATCTACAAACGCTTTTTTGTCTATACATATATGTAGATTATTTGGACAATGTGTGCAACAGCAAAATGTTTTTGAATGTATAGACAATTGTTCATAAATATTTTTTGAGATTTCTTTGTTTCATACCATTTTCGCAAAATCCACGGCACATTTTTCGCGGCTCTAGCCAAAGAAGAAAATAAGCAGGCATCCATTGCATCCTAATTTTGGTCAGAGCGCCTGTACCCGAAGATTCACATTGTGTAATTAACTACCTAAAATATATATATAAGTGTATATAATTAGTTTTGGGTTTTAGGTCAGCAGAGTTGAAGAGTTCTCTTTTTTATAAACTCAAGCTTTCGGAAATTTATTTTTTCATTTTCAAGAGTACTAAAAGTAAATACAAATGAATTAGGTATGTGAACAAGGTTGACTTAATAGCTAAAAATTATAATTAACTGATACTTTCTAATATGAGATAAGATACAATTGGACGATTAATAATAATGTACTGTGTATAAGAGTATGGTATAATTATTTTTAAAAATAAAAATAATACTAATTATATCATCAAAAGGGGTAAAAATATTTTTTATTATGATGTATACTGTCTTTATATTTAATTTTTGTAAACAGTTGTTTATATGAGAATTTTTTTGTTTAGAAAAGGTATCTTTATATGTATTAAATAAACGCATTAATTGTAATGACATTTTTTGTAAATATATTATATTTTAAAATATTTTTATCAATTTGTGTAGTTATCTTTATAATTTTTTGTGTGAGTATGGGTGTAAGCAAAATAATATTATAACTTAATTAGTATTTTTTTTTATTTTTAAATTTAATTATACCTTATCCTTATACACTGTACATTATTTTTAATCGTCCAATTGTATCTTATCTCACTTTAATAAGTATCAGTTAATTATAATTTTTAGCTATTAAGTCAACCTTGTTCACATACCTAATTCATTTGTATTTACTGTTAGTACTCTTGAAAATGGAAAAATAAATTTCCGAAAGCTTGAGTTTATAAAAAAGAGAACTCTTCAATTCTGCTGACCTAAAACCCAAAACTAATTATATACACTTAAGAAAGTAAGTCGTTGCTAAATTTAGTATATATATTGTTATGGATTCAAAGGGTTAAATTTGGGGTAAGCAACGCAATTTCGACCACTATGTATAAAGAAACGAACAAATTATTTACGTGCAAAATTTATTTAACTTATTTAATTTAAACGGACATGTATTGACGTATTTTTATAATTATTGATTGAAAGGTTATAAGTACATAAAGAAAAACAGTTTTAAAAACAAATAGAAACGCATAATTAAACTAATTTATTTTAATTCAACGTGTAAAAAAGCATTAGAAAACACACCAGGGTAAAGAAAATCAATAATCCCACGGCAAAAGGTTTCTTGGTAACAAACAAGAACGTCAGTTTTATCTAATACGGCAAAGTATAAACTTCAAGAATTGCAGTTTTAAACGGTGTATAATTAAGAACACCTTCACTTTTAAAAGGTTACATTCTTCGAAATTATCAGCATAATAAAGCAGGACTTCATAGAAAATAGTTTTCAACCGTCAGTTGGTTCGAATAACAAGCAAACAAAGTTCTTAAAGAGCAGTGGAGATGCACGATCGGTAATATGCTACAGATAGAGACGGATATAAAAGCATTGGTATTTGAAACGCACGTATTAATACACGTGGAGTGATGAGAAGCTGTCAGCAATATCGATTGTCTATAATTCAAGTGGGCTTTGGAACGCGACAGCAAATATGCATAATACAGAGATAAAAATAGTACGGGCAGGGTTTTATGACGACACAGAATAGTATCATTGGTTGGAAACGGATAGTTTTACAAACGTACGAACATGCGACAGGTGGGAGCGATTTCTGAGTGAATTTCAGGAATTTTCAAGTCGGTTATATCAAAATTTGCAGAATTGTTATTTGAAAATAAGTTTTTCGTGTGTCCTGGAGGTAGCATTTTGAACAATATAAATACTCTAGGAGAAGAAGGAAGGCTCTCTTTGTATTCTTATCGATTATACTACGTTACAACGATAGACCGACGTTGTAGTAGAGTTCTTGTGAGTATTAAAAATATTCATAACACAGTAAATGTAGTGCTAGCACTTGAACTGGGTAGTTCAGGCCTTATAGTTGTTAACGTGAGATACGTGTAGTAAATTAAATTAACAGAAGTCCAACTACTACCATACCAAGCTAGTAAATCAATAAATAGAAGTATAATATACGTGAGTTTGCATGTTGTTATAGAATGGTAATTTGAAGCAAGGCGCTTGGTGAATATTGGGGTTATCATCTATGAATATGTGAAGTATCAGAGCGTATAGTCACGAAGCCAAGGGGTTCTAGTGAGCATCGTGGAAGGGATGGAGGCCTAAAGCATTCTCCAGGTAACTTATTTAAAATTTCTGTTATCTGATAAACTTTTGTATTATTTGGTGATGTGTAAGCGAATATTGGGGTTATTTATGGTTATATAAAGTACTGGACAATTACTGGGGTTATTTAAATATTGAAAAAAGGTGTATTTAAAACTTACTAAATTTTAGTAAGTATATAAATTGGATTGTTAATGATAAACGGGTATATTAATTTTGTATTACTTTTATGCAAGGTAAAAGGAGCACATTAATAAACTGGGTTGTTATAAGCTCACCATACTCTAGTGTACAATAAATTTAGGGTATTATTTGGGGCCCATCTACTCATATTGTATTAAATGTGTTGGCAAATAATGATTTAAAACAAGGACTTTAAACCATATCACTTATTGAGTTGTAATTAGTGTACCAAACTGTTTATTCCTGTGAATAACTTGTTTGTAAATAGCGGTAAATAAAGATTGTATGATTGTTGTATTATTTGGTGATTTTATTGAATGGTCTGGGAGTGGGAAGAAAGAATGATTGTAAATTTAGGTAACCGAGAAGAGGCACAGCTGAGTTAGCCATAGAAGCTGCTAAAGATTCTTGAAGCAGAAAATCAACAGGGTAAGAATTTTTTTTATAAAATTTTTTATTTTTTTTGAAAATCAGTGCTGACACTGGCGATGTATTAAGGCTTAACACACATACGACGGCTATATATATATATATATATATATATATATATATATATTTGTACTACACCCCCCTTTTATTTTTTTTATTATTTAACTTATTTTTTCGTCGCCCGCCCCTTCTTATAAATTTCAATACTTTTTTTTTTTGTATAATGTGCAAACAACTAATGCACGCCCGTACTTTTGCAACGTTTGGTTGGTTATTTACTCAAAATTGTTATTAAAATGCCTCGACTATTTGAACTCTTTATTCTCAGGGTGTCCACCTACTTACCGTGGGTTCCGTGGTAAGTAGATGTGCAATGCCCAACCAAACTGCACTCTCTTTTGTTTTAGTACTAATTTTTGAATCCAGTTTTGTGTATGCCAAATTTTTATTACGATCAACGTTGCCTTGTGCCAAATTAATTTAATACCACAAATTTATGACTTTTGACGCTATAAGATATTTCACAGCACTCACCTGGATTATACTTTTGTTTCCGGCCTCTCTTACTGCTGGCTAAAAATCTTCGTCGCCGTATGCGCCTTTACACGGTTGCACTATCCTGTTGAAATTCTGTCTCGCCTCCAGGTATCTTTCTTTAAATTTTAGTTGTTCCCAATATCTGAAATAAATGACCCGAATTTTAGAATTTAGAATACCCGTTTATTTTACTTCCCCTGCGCTAATTCTTCCGTCCTAGTTTCTGCGTTGACTCTTCCACTTCCAATTGCTGCTCTTACGTGTTCTCCTAATTTCGCTCCTCTTGTTTCAAATTAATACGTCCGCCTTTAATCCGCCCTCAATCCAAATCTATCGTCGTCCTGTTCAAAATCACTCAATGCCCCGCTACATATACATCCATATCAAAATCAATCTTCGTTCCTTTTTATAACCACTCAATGTCCTACTACCTATAAATCTATATCCCAATCGATTCCAAATATTCTTCCTTCTTACAGTTTCAATCCGATGCCTTCTGCCTTTACCAATATCGTTCCAAATCTATCTTACTATTCGTCGCTTCGCCGTCGCACTAATACAAATCTTTACTCTTCCTTGTCGTCGCTATTACTTATTTATTATCGATGCTGCTCTTTACCCTTCTTTAATAATCAAACTATTTCAAAATCAAACACGTTTATTTATCTTCAAAATCTTTACACAAATTAGCGCAGTTCTTTAAAATACGTCTTTATACCAAAAATATTCAAAAATAAACTCCCCTTGTTTATTTTCCAAAGTGATAACTATAACATTACTTGCCTACTACACTACAAATTACATAAACTAAAACCGTCCAATAATATTTAAACACTAAGTTTGTGTCGCACATACCATAAATTATGTCCTTTTACACTTTCATAGTTTTCACAGAATATTCTAGTATTGGTTCTAAATATTTTACAATCCTTCAATCACATTTGACATTTTTATAACTAATAATTTTGAAATTACATATTCGTCCAAAAGTTGATTCTAATTAAACAAAAGCCAAAATAAATCACACATGACCCTGGATCGGCGTGGTTGATAGTGAACATCCATAGACGCATCCGGTTTTCGGACGGCAAATGTACTTTCAATGGCCTATTAATACTAACGCAGTATAAACCCTTGAGCACTGTGCATCTTATCACGTCATTAAGTCATTTTAGTTTACCTCTTGGCACTTATATTTCAACTACCATTTTGAATACTTTAGCACATGTAAAGTACGGCAAACATACATTTTTAAATTATGTGATCAGATATATGGATCATTTTACTTGGCATACACTACCTTCTACTAAACAACCCTTAGAACCCTTGGTAGCTCCCTCTGACATTACAATATATATATATATATATATATATATATATATATATTTCAAAGGCTAAAATGGAGACAGAAAATTCGAAATTAGCAAAATATACATAACCTGTCGCTAACTACTTACATTGACAAAATTATATTAAGGAGATTGAAAACAAATTACTGCACGATTCACATTATAACTGTGGGTCAAAAATATTAAAAATTAAAATTTGCCTGAAGGGCAGCGTCATGCCACGATGGCGGTTAAAAAGTAAAGACAAAGTTGATAATGACAAATTCTATAAGAGTGACAGGACACGTTCCGAAAATGGCAATGATTACATAACCTGAAGGAAGATACCTAACGTTGTTTAAAAATGTCCTTACTATATAGAGCAGAGTAAACATTATGTACCCTATCAATATCAATCTCATTATTGATAGGATTAATTTCACTATTAATATAAAAAGACTCGATAAAAAGCCTCGTGTTGTAATTGGTTTCGTTCTCCAAAATGACGGTGTCATCGAAAAGTGGTGTATGACTGGTTGCAGCAATATGAGCAGACAATGCACATTTAGTGGAGTTAATCCTACAATCACTCCTGTGCTGGGTTAAACGACTCTTCAGCCACTGGCTAGTCTGACCAATGTAACTATTATTGCAGCTACACCTGATCTTGTAGACAACGTTGCTGTTCAACAGTTTCGGAGTACGATCCTTTAATTTGGTAAACAACTTCTGAATAGAAAAATTGTATTCATAAACAATGGCGATCTTAGGTTGTCTAAGTAATCTTACTAAAAGTGGAGATAACTTCTGTATATACGGAAGCTTCTTGTACGCAATATCAGTTTCAGAAGGGTTTACTTTTAAGAAGTTGCCGTATATCAATCTGTGCAACATTCTCTTTGGATAACCGTTGTTAACTAAAGTGTTAATCAATAATTTCTTATTTTTATCAATGAACTGTGGGTCTGAAATATGTTCTATTCGATATCGTAGGGCCTTCACCGTGTTTACCTTATGTTGAAAAGAATGGTTCGAGTGGAAATTTAGATATTTGCCCGAGTTAGTTGGTTTAGTGTACCAATCAAATAATAAATGATTAGAACTATCTCTGATGACCAACACATCCAAAGAAGGTAATTTACCCTCTACTTCAATTTCAGAAGTGAACTGAAGGTGATCATTAAAATCATTAAATGCTCTTAACGTTTGGTCAACATATTGGGCTGGCAACGAACAAATGATATCATCGACATACTTTACCAAGAAAGACATCTCATATGGTAATCTAGGTAGAACACTCGACAGTAAATTATCCATAATCATTTGAGCGATTATGGGTGATAGAGGTGACCCCATTGGAGTTCCAAATAATTGTAAGTAGAACTTCTCTTGGAAAACAAAGTACGTATTGTTAAAAACCAAATTAACAGTTGTCAAGAACATATCTTCAGACATATTACAGAAGGGCTTGATCTTATTCCAATTTTCTTTAATGATCTTAATAACCATAGATAAAGGAATATTAGTAAAAAGAGAAGCTACATCCAGTGAAATGAGAATATGATCTTCAGGTAGGTAAAAACCCTTGAATTGTTGCACAAACGTAAAGCTATCTTTCACATTGTGTCCACCAAGCGGGAAAGCCTGTTGGAGGATATTCGACAAAAAAGAAGCAATACCATACGTAGGTGTATTCACCGTAGATATGATGGGTTGTAACGAGAGGACATTGCCCTCTCTTTAAAACCGTTACGTCTCGTAACTGTAAATACATTTTGACGCCAATTCGATGACTGATGACGGTATCGGCAGCTATTTTCTCTAATTCATCCACCGCGTCGTTGGAAATAACAGTCAACACTCTCTTCATGGTCTGGGTAGTAATGATAACAACAAACAAGGACCTGGACGTTGGTTCCCTGGAAAACTACTTCTAACATATTTCAGACTATCCTCCAATCTAAGAGATTCAGTTCACAGCCTAGCTTGGGCATGGCTAGTCTCGTTACTCCATTTTCCATCATTTGAGCCTTAATATTTAGCAAAGTCTCCCATAGATGTCCATAATTAGGTCTCTGCCATAAAGAATTTTTGGTGACCAGATAGTAAACATAACGATTTTCATCTTGAAGAACCAAAGCTTTTCCTACAGTTGGCTGCTGTTGTACTAATTCATCTACACATCCAAATCTTTTCTTGAAAACAACAGCTATTCCCCATGACATTTCCAAATCTTGAGCTACGCAATGTGCAAGGGAATACTCTTCTGGTGCTCTAAACAGATCTTTTTGTTTTTCAACAACAACGCCAAATCTCGCATTAGCGGAACCACCATACGCCGCCATAAAAATCTCAAAATCTACATTTGGCTCATGATTAATAATTTGTCGAACACCATTTTCATTATTCGATTCTTCCTGGTTGTTACAAGCTTAGGATGTTAAACGGTAAAAGTGTGCCACTTTCAATTTACCACGGGGAGATCTTCTGATCCGGTACACTACATCATTAATTCTTGTTAACACTTCGTACGGGCCTTCCCATTGTCTTTGCAATTCAAACCGTGGAGAACTATCTCAACAATGTTATCCATTTAAATACCGGATTTACCCCTTTGGAAGTGCATCGTGACAAGGTGTTGGATATCAATCGAGTGGATAAAATCCCCTTTCCCAGTAAACATCCAGAGACAACCAATGTTGTGGCGTTGGCTCGATCTAATTTGATGTCTCGTGCCGAAAGACGCAAGAAGAAGCACGATGCCTCCCGTAACATTGCCCAATTTAACGTGGGTGATAAGGTTTTGATAAGGTCACATGAAATGTCGTCAGCTGAAAGTAGTCAGATCCGTAAGTTTTTTCTTATTTACAAGGGCCCCTGTACTATTCAGAAAAAGCTCAATAATAATGCTTATGTTGTGGTTGATGATTCGTCTGGGACATACCATATAAGTTTCAGGTAGAAGCATAATTCTACCTCCTGCTAAGTGGCTGTAGCTGGCTTCCAAATTCGTAAGCGTGCTAGGCGATAATTTTCTTTTAGTATATTTAGGTAGCGGTTTTTGTTTGTTGCTTTTTGTAAGGGTTGATCCTCATTATGTTGCGGAGTATAAAGGCGGATTGATGCCATAATGTTTCTGTTTCTTTTTACGCTTAAGTATTCCTGCCTACTGTGACAATATAGGGTTACTGTAACTTTTAACCACGTGAGTTTGTTTTTTTTAGTAATGTTGTGTATGCTTTTCAGTTTTAGGGAGTAACAAAAACATTTAAATTTTGTTTCAATTTAGCATGTTTTTGTTAGGGGTAATGTAGCAGGTACGCCCCTGTATAATAATAATTTGAGTTGGTACGCGCCATGTAAAGGGCTATCACCCTAGTTGGATATGCACGTGTCGTATATAGATATGTTTAAGCATTTTGTACTGATATTACAAGTTTATGTTATACGCTAGCCGGTGCATTTTCATTGTTGTAATAATAAATAAGTGTACTGTTTGTTCATCGATTCTGTATTACGTCAAACTACACGGGCAAGATGCAATAAAGCACCAGATTCCAGTTTGATTTGTTATATATTTATCCCCGAACCGTTAGAACTGCATTGGCAGTTTAAAAATTTAATGCCAAACAACACCTTCCAACAAATCCAAAACCGCAATTTTTTTGCACACAAACTCGTTTTTCTTGTATTTAAATCCCAGAATATCAATTATATACATTTTTGTATATGTAGGTATGTAAATATGCAGTAAACTTCGACTAATTAAATTAATATTAGGAGCAATCTCCTTATATAGCAGATTACCACCATCTGCGTACTTTGCTAACATACTTTTCAGCCTATCACAAGAGTGAACACATTTTGAATTGAAACCGGTTCATGTGTATTTGCAGAGTGGTCGCACTTTGAATTCAAACCGGCCTTAGCATATTTTGCATCTGACCTACTTTAATACTTTTCGCTAGATAACCGAATTCAAAACAGCTCCATATTTTTCTGCACGCACTTACATTTTTTTAACGTAGCATACGCGTGAACACGTTTTGAAGTCACACACGTATGTTAGATTAAAACTTGCAATGGAAAAACATACGCGTGCACCGTTTTGAAGTCTGACTGCCTTACATCACTACTTGTGTTATATGACAGTAACCTTTAAGCAGTTTTTTAGGTATTCATTTACATACAGTTGCTAACACTTCAATACTACGTTTGACGTCATCCTAAAGTTAAAAGAAATGAACTATACTTCGGATTTTAAATAATTTTCTACCTGTATCAATTTTAAAATTTAAGAAATATGCTCTTGCCAAGCTTTACTTTATTCTATAAACAATACTTTAACATTTATACGCAAGGATTGCAAATTATAACGAATTGAGGAAATTATTTCTTGCTTGAGTAAGAAATTCTTACAGACTGGCACTTTATGAGAAAAGGAAATGTTGTCATCTAGTCAAAAATAACACTATCTTTGTTGAACTCAAAGATACTACGATCGCGAACTTTAAATGGCAGACAATTATAAACCTAAATACCATCCATTCCTTTCTTAAATAAAATGGAGTAGAGAACAATAATTAAAATGGCCGCTACATTAACAATTGTTTAGAAGTTTTAAATCTTAAGCAAATACGACGAATATACTATTAAAAATAAATATCAGTTTAATTATGGAGACAACGTATCTATAATTTGGACAGTTTATATAATTGTATAATTAATTTTTTGTAATAAGTATCTTTAATCAGCGCAGGTAAACGACCTGCTTGATAGCTAGATTGTGGAGAGAAAAATGTTTTGTAGAATTTGTTGTTTATTTACAAAGAATGCAAAATTAAAATAAAATGCGCTCATGAATATTAAACCAAGTGGACGAAATAGTGGATGATAGAAAATTATTTAACATTTTGAATAGGCAGACAATTCAAGTAACTATTGTGCTTCGCCCAAGAGGTCTAACCCCCCAAATTTGTCCGTGATGAGATTTTTGTGCTATCACAAAATAACTTACAATTATATTACACGAAAACATACTAAGGAACATCTGCAGCATATAATTTATGCACTTACTATTCAAAATATAAGAAGACATTGATATGTCATCGCTTACAGACGAACGCCCATTTACGTGCTTTTTATGTGCATATTCTGCATCTTTTAAAAGTACGCTCATAAAACATATGCGGTCTCATACAAACGAGCGTCCAGACGCATGCAATTTATGTAATTATACTGCATCTCTTAAAAGTAGTTTGAAAATCCATATGCTGACTCATACAAACGAACGTCCGTATACATGCAATTTATGTAGTTATTCTGCATCTCGTAAAAGTAGCATGGCAATACATATGCGGTCCCATACAAACGAACGTCCGTATACATGCAATTTATGTACTTATTCTGCAACTCGTAAAAGTAGCGTGGCAATACATATGTGGTCTCATACAAACGAACGTCCATACACATGCAATTTATGTAATTATTCTACATCTGATAAAGGTAACTTAAAAAGACATATGTGGTCCCATACAAACGAACGTCCATTCGCATACAATTTATGTAATTATACTGCATCTTGTAATAGTGACTTGGAAAAACATATGCGGACCCATACAAACGAGCGTCCGTATACATGCAATTTATGTAGTTATTCTGCATCTCGTAAAAGTAGCGTGGCAATACATATGTGGTCTCATACAAACGAACGTCCATACACATGCAATTTATGTATTATTCTGCATCTGTAAAAGTACTTGGAATAAGACATATGTGGTCCCATACAAACGAACGTCCATTACGCATGCAATTTATGTAATTATTCTGCATCTTGTAAAAGTACTTGAAAAGACATATGCGGACCCATACAAACGAACGTCCGTATACATGCAATTTATGTAGTTATTCTGCATCTTGTAAAAGTAGCTTGAAAAACATATGCGGACCCATACAAACGAACGTCCGTATACATGCAATTTATGTAGTTATTCTGCATCTTGTAAAAGTAACTTGAAAAGACACATGCAGACCCATACAAACGAACGTCCGTATACATGCAATTTATGTAGTTATTCTGCATCTCGTAAAAGTAGCTGGCAAAACATATGCGGACCCATACAAACGAACGTCCGTATACATGCAATTTATGTACTTATTCTGCATCTCGTAAAAGTAGCTTGAAAAGACATATGTGGACCCATACAAACGAACGTCCATATATGCAATTTATGTAGTTATTCTACATCTGATAAAAGTAGCTTAATAAGACATATGCGGTTCCATACAAACGAACGTCCTAATTCGCATGCAATTTATGTAATTATTCTGCATCTTGTAATAAAGTGACTTGAAAAACATATGCGGACCCATACAAACGAGCGTCCGTATACATGCAATTTATGTAGTTATTTCTGCATCTTGTAAAAGTAGCTTGAAAAGACATATGCGGATTCCATACTAACAACGTCCTGTATACATCAATTTATGTAGTTATTTGCATCTTGTAAAAACTTAAACATATGCGCCCATACAACGAACGTCCATTCTGAATTTTGTAGATTCTGCATCCTAAAGTAGCTTGAAAAGACATTGTGGACCATACAAACGAACGTCCGTATATGATGCCTTTTATGTTAGTGTATTGTGCATCTCAAAAGTAGCATAATACATATGCGTTTCATTAACGAACGTCTAACATGCAATTAATGTAATTATTCTACATCTAAAAAGTGTCACTAAAAGCCATTTGTGATTGCATACCACAAGTATGCTCAATTTTGCTGTGTATTTTGCATCTTGTAAAGTGTTGAAGACATATGCGGTTCCATAAACTAAAAGTGCTTTAATACACTGTAATTATTCCTCATACTTGTAAACGAAACGATTCCAATGTATAAATTCAATTTGTAATCTTAACGAATGTCCGTTTGCATCCTTTTATGTTGGTATTGTGACATAACATAGTAGTGAAAGCGTTTATTTTGTGCAATTAATGTGATTATACAAAAAAGTGTCGATAAAAACATTTGTGATTGCATGCTGACAAGTTCCAATTTTGTGTGTAATTTGTGTATTAGTTTTTGGGTATTCTGTATAAAACACAAAATGCTTTAATCCTGTATATCTCCTACATACTAACAAACGTCCAATTGTAGATTATTTTATGTAACTGTGGTGCATCACAAGTAGATCATGCTGAAATGGGAAAGCGATTTGTGCGATTTTTCCTTATCACAAAGGTACTTTAGAAAGCCGATGTATACTAACGAAAGTCCTTTGGTATGAATTATGTGTGGCTATAGTGAATTACAAAAGTTTATTTGCAAAAACTTATACAATCATACTAATGAATATCAATTTGTTAGCAATATTTTGTAACGAAAAGATATAACCTAAGAACGCATGTAATGTTTCCATACTTACAAACGCCCATTTACATAAAATTTCTGTAATTATTCTATATCATAATATGGTATTCTGTGTGTGCTAGGGTTTCTGCTAGTGTTAGGACTTTGCCGGTTGCTATAGCTAGATAAGTAGATAAGAACTGTAAATTAAGTTTTTCTACTTGTTAAAGAAAGATAAGAATTTGTAAATTAGTAGTAAGCAGTTTAGTTATAATTATACCTTGCTTTATAGACATAACATAAATATTTAAAAGATTTAGAAAATAATACAATGTATATCTCACTTATAAAATTTGCCTACGGTTTACCTTGTATTGTACAAAGAAATTAAATAATTCCAATGTAAGGTTTTTATGTGTTATTATCAAAACGTTAGAAGTATATGAGGTGAAATCGATGAATTTACATTAAATATATGTGATTGCTGTTAGGGTTTTATGCCGCTTCTGCGAATTTATAAAGCTATCTTCACCTGGGTTAAACCGTTCAAGCGGTTAGAATCTACGAATATGCCAACGCATCCCACTTTATTGGACTAGCTCGCATAGGGGCAACGTCGTTCGTTAAGGTGAACAGTACTATGTAAGATGCGCTCGAAAGCGGTCGCGTAATATTATTGTTATTCGCAATCTCCCTATGAGCAATTATTCTGAATGAATATGTAATTGTTTCTAGTATTTAAAGATGCCTCGCTTGTGCACGGCTATTGTACTATTTGTTAGCGAGTTTGACTTTTAGTAGAAGTAAAGCCACAATAGTAATTAACGTCAATTTACTGTGTTACGCTCCCTTAATGTCAGCGTATTTAAATTGCATCGTTTCCTTTGGATCGTCGTTGTATAAAATTAAATACTTAAGAATAGTTTCGATTCGTATGCAATTCAACTCGTGTGTATTAATTTAAATTGGATTATCCGTGAAGTACTTTCCAACTTATTGAAAATTACAAACAGCTTGTAATTAATGATTAGATATGAGTGCTGCCTTACCTTTTGGATGTTAAAATATTTGTTGTTATCGAAGTCGAGTTTATATAAACGATAAGCAGTTGTAATAGAGTCGCGTTTATATGTTTATATGTTTATATGTTTATATGTAAACAGATTAGAGTAGTTTACAGTTGTTCTTGGTTGCTATAAATTACGAGTTTAGAAGTGTTTTCGTTGTTCCTTAAATTGCTGAGTTGTATATTAACGAGAGTGTAGTACTAATTCGGATGAAAGAAAGTATGCTTTATATAGACGAACGTGCGTTTTCTGGTGAAATAAACGTTTTAGAAAACATTTGATCGACGTACTTTTAGTGATACGCGTGCTTACTAATTGTATTTTTTAGTTGTTTTCTGTTGGAAATAAAGTGGTATAACTTGTTAAACTCGACGGCACGTGTTCTTACGGAACAATTGACGAACTTACGTAGTGTTTACATGTACTTTTTAATTGTGGGTTTTTTGTGCATACTTTGGATTGTTTAAATACAGTTTTAAGCTTGGGTTTTGTTTCTGAAAATGATGATACAGTTGTAGCAGGTTTAGCAGATAAAACACCTCGTATTAACAGTAGCTTAATGCAAGAACTTGTCAGATGACCTGCATTGCAGCGTGCTTTGAGGGTCCGTGATTCTGTATTCTAAATTTGTATTACAATTTTTGCGATTTGTGTTGCAAAATATTTCGAAATTGTTTTCTTAGGAAATAGAATTAACAAGAATTTATCAATACTACATGGTTCCATTAGTGTGATGATGTCTGTTGCTAACACCAGGGAAGTGCATCGGAGTGGCTAGTGTGGTGAAGTGCTTCGTTAGTGTAAAGTGTACTAAATTCTATCAACCCCATCACAATCAAGGGTGAAGTACTTCGTTACTGCAGGACTTTCTGTAAGTGAACTATTTAATACTTTTTTATTTTAAATATCTATCCGTTGCTTTACTATATCTTTGTCGTACTGCCACCTTTTACAAAAGACTTGCATGCTTTTAATTAAAAAAAAAAGACTAATACTACTGAATTACTCATCAATTGTGCTTACCTATTTACCTTTTGTTAAAATTTTGTCTTGATTTATGTTAAATTGGTTTGTGAGGAAACGTTTCTGCTACTCCCCAATCTTACCTCACTTTGTACTAAAAAATTTTATATTGCTTTTATCGTTACTATATTATAGAGATTATTCAAACAGTCTATTTACATTTTTTTCTCCAGTACAGAATAATTTAGACTTTTCATTGCTGCTATACTTATTTCTCTTTTTTTTCAGGTTTACTTAACTATTTTTTTTTCAGGTTTGCTTAACTATTTTTATTGCAGGTATTGTCCCTAATTTCTTACCGCCGCGTACATTCTATGTTAGTCTGCTTTCTACACCCCCCCCCTAATCTCCGATTGAGCCCGGTCATTCCGTGATTTTCTTTGTGTTACGCCCGGCTACGAGCAACGTAGCAACTGATAAAGAATAAACATAATATACACGTACATCAACTGAATGCAAATACATAAATATTATATTGGAGTTAATTATAAATTCATATCAGAAAGCATATTCGAAACCACTATCTGTGCATCGCGTGAACGTCGGTTTCGTACCGCCTATATTATTGATTTTCTTGACGTTGTCGCTAGGTATCGGACAACTATAACATAGACCTTCACAATTATGTACGCTTTGAGTATCGCACATAACAGTCGCGTCGTGCAGGGCGCTAACACTATTCTAACTAAACTAATTAATAAAGTAAATGTACATACGTTAACCGAGCACGTCTTGTTTTTATTCTACATACATGTCCAATCGAAGTGTTTCATTTGCTAAGCTAATTAGTGTTAATAAACTAAATCCTAAATTAATATCAGAAAGAGTCGACTTCCAATCTTATTTGTGAAGCAATAAACTCTTTCGTGCCCACGGTCCTTCGAGCCGGATTCTATCAGTATTAAATAATGGATAATTATTATTTCAAACATTAATTCCAACGTGTTCTATAAACGCGGGAAGTGGGATCGGCTGCAAAAAACGCTATGGTATGTACACCCTAACTAGAAGTATCGCATGGCATTCTACTAATGGTTGTAATAGCCCATTCATGTTTTAAGAATGTTACATTCCAAATTTGGAGATGTGCACTTTTAAATTTGTGATTTTATTCCCGCCATTATTTTTCAAATAGACTTGTTAAATTTTCGCCATCCCCGACAGTTGCGTCGGCGCAAAAGAATGCACCGATGCGGAGTGATGGCGCAAGTAAGCGGGGTGTGACAAGACATTATTAGCCAACGAGACGTCGAACGGTGACGTGTGCCTGTGTCTTTTCTCTTTTAGACTGTAGGTTTTTCCTTATCTTGCTTTATCGTTCCCTACGAACAAAGAAGAGGGAAGACGTTAAATCTGGTTTCAACGATGACATAACGTAACCCACGCCCAGACGAAGATGAGTATGGCCCCTGCGCAAGGATGACTCGCAAAATCGTGAAAAGTTTCACATTTTTAAGCGAGTACTTTTTATCTTTTTAAGGTGCAACTTGTATCATTGTAAACGCATTTGGCATGTGATACAATTTGACACGTAATTATGTCGTAATATCTTTGTTGTGCAATAATGTGAACGTGTATAGTACCAGTGTTGTCAACGATGGTAGTGAGTGTGAACACGCGACGCCGGTAGTATAACAGTGACGCCCAAACTTATGTTGAAAATTGGTCTATACCTCCGATTTATCTTATAAGGGTTAGTTTAGAATATCTTTATAGAAGTTGGGTTTTTTTCACTCAAAGATAATAAAAAATATTTTTTTAAATTTTTAATGGCTTTTGAATAGAACACAAGCTGGCAACATTGCATTTGGTAAGTTTTATCTTATGTTGCCGTGACATTAAATGCAGTTGAAATATCAATCTGAAGGATTAAGTTGGCAATGCTTGAACAATAATTGTTTACCTCTCATATATGTTATTTTTAACTTAGTTAATTGGCATTTTCCTTTTATAAAAGCAGTGTATTTATATTTAAATTCTTTCAAATAATTACCTAACCTAATTTAGGATGAAACTAAGGCATATGCCTTTCAAATGTGTTTAGCAAATTACATAACCTAACTTTAAACATGTGCTTTGGATTAAATAATTCTTTCTGTAAGTATTCTAGTCATAGATAAAAACCTTTATTTAGCATTCATTATGATTAAAAAAAAGAAAAAATTCCTTAAAATGACACTAAGTTTAGTTAAATAATTATCTTAAACCTGAAATTATTTTAGTTTATTGAAACCTGTTTTTAGTTTAAATTTTACCTATCTATTACATTATTTTAGTTTGCCATAATTTTAAAATGTTTCCATACAATCCAAATAATTAACTATAGACTATGATTTCTTCATATAGAAAATTTTGTCCCTAAATACAGCTAACGCAATTAACTAAATTCTTATCTTAGTATATCTATACCTTCTAAAATACTATAGTATACTTGATTTCGATATATCTGCTTTCTTAAACACTACAATAATGAGGTTGATGATAGTGTCTTGTATTTAAGTTCATTTACTATCCCCTTTAGCTACGATGGTTGTTCGATAAATCCCTCGATATAAAAGTAATACTTTAATAATTTGGTATACTAGTTTTCTCTGTAGATGTATCGCTAAAATATTGTCTTGTGTAGCGAGCATGATTTTGTTTTGATAATAAACTTTTTTTAATCATATCGGTATTGCAACGCAGCGTTTTAAGATCGATTTGGTCTAGGCGAAGCTTGTCGTCGTGGCTGGTCGCGCAGCAGTATGTTAGTCTAGACGAGGTTTATGAAAAGTTGTTCGCTCAGCATTACATAAGTCTAGACGAGACCCGTGGTAAATCTGTCGCTTTAGTAATTTTTAAATAATTTTTTGAGGATGATGTTGAAGTTTTTGTTTATCTAGGTGAGGCTTAGAGGAGGGCTTGTCACCCTAGCAATCATATGCGTTGTAAGATATTTTTTTTGTTCTTTAACAATTTTGTTATGAGTAAATCGAGTCTTAATTACCGCTATCTCTTCATATATCAATTCAAACCACACTAGGTGGGATGAAAATATCTTTAAAATCGCTCAAGCTTTGCGTACATCAAACATTTTTTACTTTTCATTTCTTTAACGGTTTACCTAGTGATTTTGTCCCTACTATGAATTAGTTAACTTTATTTAGCCGTATCTTTTCTTATACAGCACTTACCTTGTACAGTTTTGCCTTATTTACAGAGCTATCTTTTTGCTACCTGTTAACTTTTCCTTGAATTTATTGTTTGTCACTTATCTGTTTATTATCTAGGTCCCCCACTATAACTCTGTCTCGTCATTTAATTAATCCTAGTACCTTTGTAACGTGCATTTTTGTAGTTTAACATTTTACGCTATACTCAATCCGTAAATACATTTCTGCAACTACTATCTCTATGTTATATGTTTATTTTTGAAACACATCCTTAGGCGAATGCGTCGTATTATAATGAGCGAATTGCATCGTTTCCTTTGAATCGCCGTTTGTATAAGGTAAATACTTCAGAATAGTTCCAATTTGTATGCAAGTTAACTCGTGGGTATTGATTTAAAGATAGATTAATTGAAGATTGACTTTCATTAATAAATAAATTGCAAGGAATGAATTTTAAATAGGATTATTCGTAAATTACTTTCCAACTTATCGAAAATGTTAAACAACTGTAATTAGTTATTAGATATGATGGCTGCATTCACGTTTGGATGTTCCTTATGTTATTATCGAAGTCGAGTTAAGAGACGATAAGAGGTTGTAATAGCAACGAGTGGATATAAACAGATGGGGAGTTGTAGTTTGTTCTTTGCTCCTATAGATGAATTACGTTGAAAATACTGTTCCGTGTGCTTTGACAATAGTGAGAATTGATGCGGTGTAAATTTTAAAAATGTTTATGAACAAACACGGCACGATTTTAGTTGTTTTTCTTGTGAAATAAAAGTTTATATTAACTGTCGGCAGTGTAGTTCTGATTGCTTTGAAGGAAGGATGCTATATAGACGAACGTGTTTTTACTCAACCACACGTGCTGTTACCGATTGTTTTCTTAGTTGAGTTTCTTTTGAAATAACGTGTGTGTACGGAACATTGACGGACGGTTTGAGTGATACGCGTTGCTTTACTAAGGGTGTTTTTGTTGATTTTCTGTGGGAAATAAAAGTGGTAGAACTCGACCTGCACGCGTATTGTGCGGGACATTTGACGCACTTACTTAGTGTTTTACCCGTGCTTTACTAATTGTTTTTTTAGTTGATTTGTCGTTTTATATTTGAACTGTGTGCGCGATCTAGTTTCGTGGGCCCTGTTTTTAGCAGAGTAGTGCATACTTTGGATTATCCAAATACAGTTGATACTGTAGTTTCTGAATTTTCTAACACCAAAGAATCTAAAATAGATCATTGCTTGCGCAAATTTCGTTATTCAAAAGCATTAGATTTTTCTTTGTTACCATATGTAGCAAATAAAACACCTCACGTTACTGTTAGTTTAATGCAAGATCTTATCAGATGACATGCATTACATCGTGCCTTGAAAGCCCGCGATTCTAAATTTTTATTACAATTTTTGCGATTGGTGTTACAAAATATTTCGAAATTATTGTCTCAGGAAATAGAATTAACAAGAAATTTATCAATGCTACCTGGTTCCATCAGTATGATAATGTCTGCTACTAACACCAGTGAAGTGCGTAGGTGTGATTAGTGTAAAGTGTAAGAAATTCTATCAACACCCTCACAGTCAAGGGTGAAGTGCTTCGTTGGTGCAGGACCTCGTGAGTACTACACTTTAATTGCAAGGAAGCGTTACTGAAGGACCTTTTTGAAAGTTGAACTATTTCCTACTTGTTATTACTTTAAAAATCTATCAGTTTCGCCATATCTTTGTCGTTCTGATACCTTTTACAATAGACTTGCCTGCTATTAAAAAAAAAAGAAAGGAAAAAAATCAATACTACTGAATTACTCATATCTATTGTGTCTTACCTATTTAGCTTTTATTAAAATTTTGTCTGATTTATGTTTAATTGGTGTGTGAGGAAACGTTTCTGCTACTCCCAATATTATCTCACTTTGTACTAAAAATTTTTGTATTGCTTTTACCGTTGTTTTATTATATAGATTATTCAAACAGTTTTTTTTTTACATTCTACAAAGTACTAAACAATCTATGCTCGATCAGCATGCTATGCTTTTTCTTTATTTCAGGTTTGCAGGATTAATATTTTTTATTGCAGGTTTGCTATTCAAATTTTTTTCTTGCAGGTATTGTTACTAATTCCTTACAGCCGCGTACATTATATGTTGGTCTGCTTTCTACAACCCCCCCTAATCTCCGATTGAGCCCGGTCCTTTTTTTGATTTTCTTAGTGTTACGCTCGGCTACGAGTCAACGTAGCATAGATTTGGTGCCCAACGTGGCGGCCTCGATTAGACGTAACACCTTTTCTAAATCATATATTTTTGTTTTCAGCATTTATCTTACGTAGTTTAATTACATAATGATTTGAATTTTATGATTGGTTTTAGCTGATGTTGAGTGGCTGCTTTTTTCTTTGGGCTTACATAGGAGCCGCGGCCTATGCCATTGTAAGAAATAGCCCATATTCGCAGTTGCAAAAAACTAAGAGTTTCTATTTCATGCGTTTTTCTTCTGAATTATTACAGTCGCACACCTCATCTTTTATTATTATTTGTTTTCTCCTTCTACTAAGTCATCATAACATAAACATTTTTTTGTTGTTTTTTATTGAACTTTGTGGTGAGGTGCTATCGGTTTTTATTGATATCTTATCAAATTCTCGGTTGTTTTAGCATATTGGTACAGTGTGTCTGTATTTAACTGCTTATATTCAGGCATTCTTGTGTGCTTATGGCGTTACCGTTTCTAAAAATTAATTTGAAACAGTTGGTTTTTGTGTGAAGGTATCTGTAGTAATACTTTTAAGTGTTGTTTCAACTTTTGTTTGATTTTCTTATCGCAGTGGATGCACTCGTTAGGAAAATGATTGTACTAGTTCTCATCAAGAGTCTAGTAATTTTGTAACTTATGATGTATCTTAACTTGTCTGATTAATATAGCAGGTGGTACTTCAGACCGACCTGCGCTTAACAGGAACAACTCTCTACCTTCTCTCGGACGCTTGTCTAAAAACTCTACTTTTTCTTATCCTGCTGTCTCCATTTCCGCCTTATTTTTCATTCGGTATATCTGTTATTGTTCCGGAATACCCGTCTACCACATAAAAGTGATTTTTTCCTCACTCCGGGCTACTGACCACATTGGCTGGTTAAGCAATGCTTTTCTATCTACCTTTTCTATCTTTTTTGCTCAGTGCAAGCCCTTTCTCTATTCTCTTCTAGCTGGAAGTGTCACTTATACGTTCCAAAATGCCTACCTGCCTCTTTTTACCTTTACGTCTGAAAATACGACCAATTAAACAAAAGTAACGACACTTATGGAATCCGAGGAAAACTACAAGCAATAAGTAGAGCGAAAGTAGCAAGAGATGTTGAACACAGATACTTTGAGGCAATTCCAGTGAGAAGGAAAGATAAACGCAGGTTAGCTATCTTAAATATTTTATTTGTTAAAGACTGCTTCAATTTTAATATTTGCTATATATTGTATGTCTGTAAGAGTCAACAAAACGATCATTTGAGAATTTGAACAGAGAAAGCATCTTAGAACGTTCGAAGGTACTTAAAAGTAATTAAAAATATATTTTTGCTGGCTTTCAGAAAATCATAAATTTGGTAAATGTTAATGTTCTATTCAGGGGCTAAATTTTGAATTTATATAAAAATTGTACATATTATTATCAATCATTATATTGTGTAATCTTTGGATTGCTTCTATTAAATTTATTTAAATTTATGTAAACAGTAGAGAGAGTAAAGGTTAAACAATCTTTA
Organism: Platerodrilus igneus; assembly: GCA_036346225.1. Taxonomy (NCBI): domain Eukaryota; kingdom Metazoa; phylum Arthropoda; class Insecta; order Coleoptera; family Lycidae; genus Platerodrilus; species Platerodrilus igneus. The sequence goes on along the minus strand of JARFIW010000137.1, from coordinate 56,249 downwards.
TCGTCGCACAATAGGAATATCATACCAAATAAAAATAACACCCAACGATTTCATATCAATTGTAATGACACCGACAGTAGGGAAATTGCACAACAATTAAAATTGCCCACAAATGTGGAGCATAATAAGGGATACCACAGTAATATATATATATATATATATATATATATATATATATATACATACATATAGATATTGCTGTGATAGTCGCCTGTTCTTTACGATTGGGTGCAATAAAATATGTGTTAATCCCTGTTATTCTCTCACAACCCCTTATACCACTCAAACACTTGTGAAATGTTAATTTATAATTTTCTTTTGCCTCGACTAGCTGATTCAATTAAATAAAGCACTTCTATAATACACAGTATAATGATTGAATATTTACAACTCCTTTAACTATTTTCTCCCTTTTTGTATAATATACATCTGTCATTCAAAAATACGACGTATCAAAATCTCTAACCTGAATTATTCTCATGGGTGCACCTAAGAATTGAAGTCGATATACAAATCGTTATAGGTACGTTTATTGCAATAAAAGGTTTTTCATTTTTTTCATAGAGTATTTACCATCAATTTGCTTGAACGGCACAATTTTTACAATTCTACACTTTATAATTTCACTGTTAACAAATATTTATTAATCACGTAAATATTTGGCACTTTCAAGTATAGTCACTGCCCAGTTTCAAAGTATACTCACTTGATATTCAATTCTCCAGATATTTATAAGATCGTCCCACTTTTGTTTGTGATTCGCTGGTTTCACATGCTAGGCGAGGGCAAGTATATTATCACTTGTTATGTTTGGAAAATTTACCAATTGTATGTATTTTAATTGCAAGACGCGGTGCTTGAATTCACGTAATTCAATTGTTATATCTTCAATTTACTTCAGGAATCTCAGGAACTTCGTACATATCGAACACGTAGTCTTGTTTGTTAGCTTTATTCTAATCTAAATTGAATAAATTTGGTATTTGTTTATTTCCCAATAAATTAGATTTTCGAACAACTGTGATTCTCTTCGTACGCTTTTAAATAAAGCATAATTTCTGCGTGCGTTTACGATAATATCTTTACACACTTTATGAATGTTTATCTAGGCACTTCATGCAGGTTTTTCACTGATTTAATTTTAATGCGTTTCGTTACCTTTTTAAATTCTAATCTCTGCTAGTAGCTACACTTGGATATGTGTTTTAATTGTTTGCACTGCTATATACAGTGTGCTCGCAACTAATAATTTTTATAATAACCTATTTACTCTCCTAATATCTATAATTTCGTGCTTCTGTTGCTTGGAAGTTTCCCTTGCTTATTCTACGACTTCGATGACTTAACCTACCTTTAAATTAACCCTATAATTACATCAATATATATATATATATATATATATATATATTGCTGTAATTATAGGGTTAATATAGGGGTTGTAGAATAAATAAAAGAAAACCCCAAAGAACAAAAGCACATAATTACAGATATTAGAAGAGTGAATAGGTCATTATAAATATTGTTAGTTGAGAGCACACTGTATACAACAATACAAGCGATTAAACGCATATCCAAAAGTAGTTACGAGCAAATATAAGATTTTAAAATGTAATGAGATGCATAAAAATTAAATCAACGAAAAACTTAAATGAATTGGCTAGATAAATATTCAACAAATGCGTTAATTATATCATCATTTACGCAGGCTAAATTATGGATTATTTGAAAATCGTACGTGGTAGAAAAGTATTACATTTGTTCAAATATCCAATTTAACTAGGAAATAAACAAATTCCAAATTTATTTTTATTTAGATTAGAATAAGCAAATAACAAGTATACGTGATTTAATGAACGAAGATTTCTGGGATTCCTAAAGTAAAGGTAATGTGATATAAATAAATACGTGAGAACTTGAATGTTCTTCCAAGTAATTAAACTACACAATTGGTAAAGTTTCCTAAATAACACAAGAGTTAAGACAATTGGTGTCGCCCAACACGTGCAATCAACAAATAGCAAACAAAGGGGCAAGGTCTATAAATACGATAATAATTGAACAACGAGTTAGTATACATTTGAAACTGAGCAGTCACTATACTCAAAAGTGCTAAATTATTCACGCAAACAGGTTAAATAAAAATAAAGTAAAAATTATTTTTACAAGAGTGTAAAAATTGTGTAAGCAAGTCGTTCAATTACAGACGGCTCTTGGGTACGAGTTTTGGATACGACTTTGGATACGAGTCTAGCTACGATTTTGGATACGACTCTGGGGGTTACTGCCTGTTAAATTAATTTGGCAATCACTGAAATGGTAAATATTCTATTACTGTTTTGTTAATTACGGAGATGGAAAACCTTTTATTGGATTAAACTCATCAATAACGATTTCGATAGTGTTTTGATTGGATGTCGACCTTCAAATTCGACTCAGAACGTTCAGACTGGACACGGGAACTTTTGGAGATGTGGAGAAGCTACTGAACCACTCAAAGTTAGATATTTTGATATAATTTACTTTTGTAAACTGTTGTAATTCAATAATAATTCAAAAATGTACGAGTCAACAAAATCGGGGTTTCTTCGATAAATTTATGAAAGGAAATAGGCATCTTGAAACGTTTTAAGAGGTTTTTAAATACAACAAAAAGCTCGTTTTGCTGGTTTCATTTTCAAAATTTGACAAATTGTAAATATTCTGAAAAAGAGGAAAATATTTAAAAGGGTTGTAAATCATTATACTGTGTATTGTAGAATTGCTTTATTTAATTGAATCAGTTATTTGACGCAAAGAGATCTATAAATTAACATTTTTACAAGTGTTTGATTAATAAAAAGGGGTTAACACAGCATTTTATGTACGCCAAAGCGTAGGGCGAGAAGTATTGCAGCATTTTATGACGCTCATCGTAGGGGCTGGTGAAGTATCACAGCATTTTATGGTCTGCCCAAGTCGTGGGGCCTAATATAGGAACAAGTCACAGCAATATATGTATATATATATATATATATATATATATATATATATATATTACAATTTATTTTCTTTGCAACCTTGCTTTATGTATATAGTTTAAATGTTTCTTTTGGTTTATAGGACAGCTAGTAAATAAGATAATGCTCTTTTTTATTGCCTAAATTTTCAAATTTATTCAATTCTTGTTCACAGGCACTAAAATGTAGGGACATAGTAACTGGTACAAAATCGTGTAGAGACTACTTACTAAAGTGAGGATTAATCTAAAATTGGCTAGCGTAGCATAAATAAACAATAACTATTTTTAAAAAAATAACAGCAGTAAAGGTAAAAATACATATTATAATCTAATATGACACTAGTAGTTTGTCAAAAAAAATTTTGTTTTTTATTTAATTATAATAAATGTGTATGTGTTAGTTGATGTCTGTTAGTATGCATGCATCTGTGTATGTGTGTGTGGTGTGTGTATGTGTATATATACGTATTTATTAAATTCCCAAAACAAAAAAGAATAAATGAATAATTATGGGAAAAAAATTATAAACACAATACTATATTTTGGATTAAAGCTACAAATCTAACTTTTAGAAACTATATATTTGCATAGATACACTACTCATACAAGTTCACAGACAAACATTTTTACACACACTAACACACACACACCACACACACATACACAGAAACACACACACACACACACAGAGATGCATGCATACCAACAGACATCAAATAACACATACACACTTACTATAATTAAATAAAAAACAAAAGTTTTTTGACAAACTAATAGTGTCATATTAGATTATAATATTTATTTTTATCTTTACTGCTGTTATTTTTTTTAAGAATAATTACTGTTTATTTATTCTGCACTAGCCAATTTTAGATTAATCCTCACTTTAGTAAGTAGTATCTACACGATTTTGTACCAGTTATTATGTCCCTACATTTTAGTGCCTGTGAACAAGAATTGAATAAATTAAAAATATATATATATATTATATATACATATAAAATACTGAAGTCATAAAAAAGCTTTAGCAAGCTTAAATTTATATTTATGTCAAATTAGAAAGTGCATAAATGGGTCACGCGAAGTTTGAGCCATGTGTGAACAAAATCGGTTCGTATTTGACAAATTATCACTAAATATTAGGGTTAGTTGGATATAGCATAAAATTTTATTGTAAATATTAGTTATTAAGAAGTTAGGAAACATAATTGGAGACACATAAGTGCGTAAATGCATGTAAAACTTAAATTACGGTAAACATATTCAAGATTTATTTTAATATTCTAAATAATAGAAGCTCTCAGGTTGATAGCATATGTAAAGCGGCAGTCGTTATTTGTGTTGCACGTGTTATAAATTCAAAAAAGTTTATAGTCGTAAACAGATAACGAACATAAAATCTCGTCAACAAATAATAGCTAGAAAAATATAATGAGGACAAAACACAGGTACAGACAACACGTACAAAAACAATATCGATTTATACAGAGAAAAGATTATAGTTGCATGCTTTAGTAAAGAAAGGAGCATAACAGATGTTTAGTGAAACGTTTGACTTTGAAAAACTTGATATTGGAGCGGGACGAAGACACGCTATGTTTTTGGAATAAATAGAGCAGTAAGGGTATAAAAATCTGAAAAAATTTTACTAACAGAGCACAACGGTTACACTAAATAAACAAGAGTAGGATAGATGGTGATAGCGGGGGTTAGGTAAAACAGCACTTGTGAACAAGAGGGAGAATTATGTTTAAAGATAAAATAAGACTGAAAATTTTGTTTATGAGTGGGAATGAAAAGAGAGATATACGCGTCTGCAGTGGGCGTATTGTAGAAGCTAGAATCTAAAACGGCAGTTGCCAGGGTTTCGCGGAAGACCGTGCTGGGTAAAATTATTAATGAGGATTTCGGGGTATCAAGTTTGTATGGAGAGGGAATTTCATAGATTTGAAAGACGGTTGAGTACGGTAGGCTAAAAATACGTAGAATTTTTCAAGGATAATTGGATAGTTTGTGGAAATGTTCAACCGTCGGCTTGTTTGTGCTTTGATACTAGGAAAAGTGCGACAGGGGTGTTAGAAATTGATGTAAGGGAGTAGCTTTTAAAGCTGATATAAACCCGTAGGGAATGGTAAATCACTTTCTTCTCTTATGTCTTTACCTACGATAGCCTATCTAATTACTTAGCAAAGTGATCGAATAAGGTCATAGTTAATTTAGCACAAGTGGGTGCTTTTATATCTTTGGCTATTAATAATCAAAATTATAACGCAAATAAGTACAATTTTAGTACTGGGTGTTTGAAGGCGGCGTATGTACTCTGAGTACAGGGTAAATGAACGGATGGACCAGGAAGTGTACGAGAGCATGGTAGTACCGTGCACTTGTGTTAAAAAATTTAATTAGAAATGGTGTGTTCCTGATGGTGAGAGGCCACCTGGAGACAGTATCTGAACGTGCAGTCGAGAAGGAGGAGTACGTTGGAGATGGTGTCCATGTAAAGAGCACTTGAGACAAAATCCAGGTAACTCTACTTATAAGACTTTTGTTTGTTTTCGTAGGTGATTTTCTGGGTGACAATTTTGTGATTTTGCGTATTTATTATGTTATAAAGACATTTTAATTGTTGAGTCAATTTAAAAAGGACTAAATTAAAATTTTATGTGATAATTTGATGATATCATTTAAAGGTGAAAATTATAATTTGTGTAAAAGGTAAAGAGGTTTTAGGAAATTGCTGTGCCGTTGTTAGCACGTAGATAAACGGAGGTTTACTATGAGCTCGTATTTGACCTGGAGTATAAAGTAAAAGGTTGAAAATAAACCCAGTTACTTTGTTTCAGGATTGATGTAGTATGATTTTGAATTTATTTTCTTTAAACTGTTTTTGAGCTTGAAATACATGAGGTATGTAAATTGAATTGATACGCAACGGATTGGATATGTTAATAAATATTTATGTACTTTTGGCAGTAAGCGTTATTTTTAGTAGATTAGTGATCAGCCGTGGTGGATACCTCTGAGGAAGCTGGAGGTTTTAGCGTCCAAGTGAAAATCATCTTCAGAAGATATTGTTGTTAAAAGGTATAAATTGTAAGTCTAGGTGGTAGGGCTTTAATTTTAGGTAGGTAGAATATTTTGTAATTACATTTAAAAATTTTTGGGGAGTTTCTGAAGGTAAGCATAAAAAATTTTTTAGCACAGCCCGTTTCGTGGGGCTTCAACTGAGAAAGCACAGCATAATTTATGGCGCCCAAGCGAGTGGCTCAACCAGAAGAACACAGCAATATATATATTATCCCGTGACAACACGATTTTACTACTTTAGCAATTTATTGTTTCTCAACTATGCACACACACGAGGTATGTATATGTTTATTTTCTAACACACCTTACACATACAAACACAGTTGCCTGGGCCCATAACCTGTTGGATTTAATGGAGCTTGTTGTGACTATTTACCGTAATTATATCGAACACTGTTAAACAATCAATCTTAGTAATGGTCGTTGTCATGCAATAATTATAGATAAGCAACAACGGAGCATCGTCCAGTAGTGCCTATTACACCAGAAAAATAAAAATAACTAAACTAGTTTCACCTTAAACTAATAATTTTATTGATTCCAGACACTATTTCAACAGTTTTGATAATAACACATAAAAACCTTACCTTAGAATTATTTAATTTCTTTGCACAATACCAGGTAAACCGTTGACAAATTTTATAAATGAAATATACATTGTATTATTTTCTAAATCTTTTAAATATTTATGTTATGTCTATAAAGCAAGGTATAATTATAACTAAACTGCTTACTACTAATTTACAAATTCTGATCTTCCTTTAACATATAGAAAAATTTAATTTACATTTCTTATCTACTTATCTACATACAACAAGCGGCAAAGTCCTAACACTAGCAAAAACCCTATGCACATAGAATATCATATTATGATATAGAATAATTACAGAAATTATACGTAAATGGAAACATACATGTGTTCTTAGGTTATATCTTTTCCTTACAAAATATTGGTAACAAATCGGTATTAGTTAGTATGTAATTGTATAAGTCTTTGCAAATAAACTTTTTATAATGCATTATAACCACACACAATTCATTCCAAAGGACGTTCGTGAGTATATATCAGCTTTCTAAACTGTGTTTGTGATAAAGAAAAATCACACTAATAGTATTCCTATTTCTAAATTATCTATTTATGATGAACCACAGTTACATAAAAAAATCTACAATTGGACGTTTGTTAGTATGTAAGGAGATATAAAAGATTAAAGCATTTTGAGATTTATACAGAATACTCAAAAACCAATTCACAAATTATACACCAAATTGAAACTTGTCAGTACGCAACCACAAATGTTTTTATAGACACTTTTTTATGTATAATCACATTAATTGCACAAAATAAACGCTCACTCACTACTATTTTTATGTGCACAATACCAACATAAAAAGCATGCAAACGGACATTCGTTAGGATGTGTACAAATTGACAGAATGACATTGCCAAAACCTTTAAATGACTTATGAGCTTCTGAATAATTACAGGAATAGCACGTGAAAAGATGTTAGTTATTATGGGACCGCGTATGTCTTTTCAAGTTACTTTTACAAGATGCAATATAAGTATGTATGCGAGCGTATGTGATCCTTCAGGTGACTATTTTGAGATGCAGCATAATTACATAAATTGCATGAGTATGGACGTTCGTTTGTATGGGACCGCAAATGAATTTTCAAGGAACTCTTAGAAGCTGCTGTAAAAGTACATAAATTGCATGCGTATGGACGTTCGTTTCTATGGGATTGTATGTGAGCCTTCAACTGACTATTTCGATATGTAGCATAATTACATAAATTGCATGCGTACGGACGTTCGTTTGTATGGGATCGCACATGAATTTTCAGGGAACTTTTAGAAGATGCTGTATAAGTACATAAATTGCATGCGTATGGACGTTCGTTTGTATGGGAGCACATGTGAATCTTCAAGTTGATATTACAAGATGCAGAATAATTACATAAATTGCATGCGTATGGACGTTCGTTTGTATGGGAGCGCATGTGAACCTTCAAGTTACCATTACAAGATGCAGAATAATTACATAAATTGCATGCGTATGGACGTTCGTTTGTATGGGACCGCATATGAATTTTCAAGGAACTCTTAGAAAATGCTGTAAAAGTACATAAGTTGCATGCGTATGGACGTTCGTTTGTATGGGATCGCAAATGAGTTTTCAAGGAATTTTTAGAAGATGCAGCATAAGTACACAAATTGCATGCGTATGGACGTTCGTTTGTATGAGATCGCATATGAATTTTCAAGGAACTCTTAGAAAATGCTGTAAAAGTACATAAATTGCATGCGTACGGACGTTCGTTTGTATGCGAGCGTATGTGAGCCTTCAAGTGACTATTTTGAGGTGCAGCATAATTACATAAATTGCATGCGTATGGACGTTCGTTTGTATGGGACCGCATATGGATTATTAACTTACTCTTAAAAGATGCAGAAAATGCACATAAAAAGCACGTAAATGGGCGTTGGTTTGTAAGTGACGACATATCAATGTGTTCTTATAGTTTGAAAAATAAGTTCATAAATTATAAATCTGCAGATGTTCTTTAGTATATTGTCGTGTAATGTAATTGTAAGTTATTTTGTGATAAAAATCACATCACGGACAAATTGGGGGGGGTTAGACCTCATAGGTGAAGCACAATAGTTACTTAAATTGTCTGCGTATTCAAAATGTATAAATGATTTTACATCATCCACTATTTCGTTCACTTGGTTTGATATTCATGTTCGCATTTTATTTTAATTTTGCATTCTTTGTTTGTTGCATGCAGTAGATTAAATGGCAGTAACTTTCTACATACAATACGTTCTGTTTAATTAAAGAAGACTCGATGGGCAATAACTTTATTTATTAAAACAGATTTTAACTTCCTTCTTTAATTTGCATCTAATGATATACATCAAGATTCAAGATCAGCCGAAGTAATGCCAACCAAGTAATTTAATATAACCTCCCCATCTCTAGAAGTGTCTGTATACTAGTACACATCCAAGCATGCCCTTTTTTTAATTATACACTTAATGTGTTCTAATACTAATTACAACAATTCATTACGGACAATAATCGTTTCGCACGGCACCTACATACTATAAATTTAGTTTCTTTGGCGGCTTAACTATTCTACCACTTTTAAAATACTTAACTAAGTTTTGAGTCGTTTGGAGAGCATTCTCGTTTTCTAAATTGAAATCGGGAACTATCGGTTCACTTTCTTCATCTAGATCGTTGAAATATTTTTCTTATTAATTGTCGGTTACGTCTTAATGTTTTATTGTTTATTCTAATCAAATAACTTCTAGGTGGGAACTCTAATTTTTTAACTATTATCCCTTCTTCCCAAAATTTATTATTTAGGTTCTTAACTAAAACCCTTTCATTATTGATGAATTCCAGTTCTTATATTAACCCAGTTTTATTAGAATAATCAGCTTGTTTAAGTTGATTTTCCTTGATTGCTTTTATAGCCTCTTCCACGATTACCGGTTTCAGTGATTCTATTTTAACAGGGAATTTCGTTTTCAAATTTTTACTTTGTAATAGCTGTGTAGGAAACCATTCCAACCCCGCAACAGGATTATATCTGTAGTCTAGCAAGCACAGCTGAAAGTCAATTTTAGATTCTAGACTTGTATTTAATAATTTCTTTGTAATCCCTACATATTTTTCAACGAGACCATTAGATTTTGGATAATATGGACTTGTAATTACACTAAAATGCCAGTCCTTGGAAAATTCTTTAAAATTGAAACTATTAAATGGTACATTATCCGCGATTACTATTTGGGGTATGCCAAATCGCGAGAATACTTGTTTAAGTACTTTTATGACGGTACTAGAATTTTTATTTGATACCTTAAAAACTTTTAGCCACCTGGAATAATAATCAACAATTACTAAATAATTCTCGCCATTAAAATCTGCAAAATCTGTACCAATCTTTAAAAACGGTATTTCTGGTATTTCATGATTAATTAATGAACTTTTTATATTGGACTATTGAAATTTTTGGCATATTCTACAGGTTTGAATAAAGTGCATAAGGCTTGCTCTTATGCCTGGTCAGTAAAATAAACCATATAGTCTATTTTTGATTTTATTTAGTCCTAAATGTGTCTCGTGAGACGCACTCAGAATAATTGTTCTAAGTGTTTTAGGAACTATTAATCGTCCGTTATAAAATACTAGCTCAGATTGTACGGTTATTTCATTTTTCAAATCATAAAAATGCTGTAATTCTGGCTCACAACTTTATAGTTTTCTTGGCCAGCCTTGTTTGTAATAATTTATTACTTTATTTAATACATCATCTACAGCAGTTTTTTTTTTAATGCTGTAGCCTCTCTGCTATAATACTAATGCCAAAATCAGTCACTACATGAATGGTTTCCAGCATAGTTTCATCATCTTTTTCATCACGTAATATGAAGTTACGCGATAGATAATCTGCAACATACATAAACCTTCCAGGTAAGTATTTGAGTTCAAATTTGTATGACAATAATTTTAATCGTAATCGACGCAAACGGTTATTTTTTATATCACCTAACTCTTTTTTGATTATCGTCGTTAATGGCTGGTGGTCCGTATAGACTAGTATATTATTATGACCATAAACATAATCATGAAATTTATTAAAAGCCCACGAGCATGATTGCAGCTCCTTTTCTATTTGTGCATACTGCTTCTCAGTGGCTGTTAAACATCTGGACACAAAAGCAACAGGCTTTTGCTCCTGCAAAAGACATGCACCCAGTGCATCTTTTGAAGAGTCGCATTGAATTTCAATCGACTTTTTAAAATTAAATGGAACTAATGCAACGTTATTGGTAACCATTTTCTTAACATTGTTAAATAAATCATTATGAACTTGGGTCTACGTCCATTTTCTCAGCTACCCGATGGGATTATTAAAAATCAACTCAAAATTATATGGCATAGGTATGGGTAATCAAAACTGTAAAGGGTAATTGTTTCCGTTCTCTGGGATCGGTGATTGAGCACAGAAACAAAAATAAGCTGCAATATATATGGAAATTAAAATTTATTAGACAATCTATACACAGTAGTAATAAATTCTTTGTATATATCTACATTTACGATAATATTATCATTGTACACGTTTTTAGGCTAAACATGTATATACATTGTAACCCTAAAACAGTCATGTAATGTGTACAACTTAAATCTAAGCAATATATACAACTTATAAACTAGGTAAAATAAAATCTATCATCTATTTCCCTATGCCCCCATGCATACGTTAAGGTCGTGTTAGGGATGACGAAACACTTGTCATCTGCGCCCGATAAACTAACCTTATTAAGTAACAGCGTAAACAAATCATATTTTTTGCTCCTAATAGACCACATCGAATGCACGAGCGCTCGTAAGTTACTGTTATATGCTACGTCCTTAAAACTATCAACACTTATACCCTGCACAACACTACGCTTAACCCCTTTAATCTTTTTTATTACATCCCTTTCGCTAACTATACAGTAACTCTTGGCGCGAGTACTCACAAACTCTAAAACTATTTCACCACCAAACTCATCCTTGAACTTTCCGGGCACTTTCTTGTTTACAAGTGAGATCTTATATTTATTGTCTGGGTGGTAGTCACTGGTGTCGAATAGGTCCAGGCGGGCATGAATATCACTGTACAAGTTTTCTGTTTCGACACTATACACGAGCGAATCGGTATCTGTATACAAAAGCGAAAGCTTAGACCCATAGAGAGGCAACAGTTTCTCATAGTGAAAGTCATAAATCAAGGTTTTTGATAGGTCTAAAATCGAAAAGCCTGCATATATAGGTTTATTATAGGTGACTTTAACGCGGTCCATCTGTATGAGTGCTAAATTTTCGCCTAGTACCAGATTACAATTAAAGTTCGGCCGGGCAATCAGGGTACTCGCACACAAGGTCTTCCGGTTACACTCCCACCGAGTCACAAGCTTCACGTCGACGCGCTTGTCTACGTTCTCCATGGTCTTACCAAAGATGGCATTGTTAATGAGTTTGAAAAAGTTCTTCTCAAAAGCGTTAGTAGCACGAGTGCGAAGGTCTGTTTTCAACTCGATATAAGGCTTCAACCATGGAGACTGGTCGAACTGGAGAACCCGGTGGATGGAGGTCAACCCTAATCCGTTTCACATACACTGCTGTAGATTCTTGTAGTGGATAATATAGCGGTGTTTGTCTTCTAAGGTGGCGGAGAGCTTCGGAGTCTTAGATGAGATATAAGGCGACGTCTTCATTTCCGAACAGAATGGCAGGTCGTTGTGGAGATCATGTAAATGTGAAGGGTACTCCAAGTCGACCCCCAGAATGAATCTTTTCGCAGGGTCTTTGGGAACATTTAAGATGGTGGCCTGGAGTTCGGCTATATCAGTAGAGGGCAACCATCAAAATCCTCCAAGAGGGAAAACTTGGCTCATGGCCCAGCCATACAAGTTATTGGCATCGTAGTATGCCAAATACTTAGACGGAGCCGCAGGATCGTACTCTTCCATGTACTTGTTATTAGCAGCAGCGTAGCGTGCACTACACTGGGTCAGACCACCTCTGATCCCAGACTTTATAAAATGGTACATGTCAATATCCGTGAGGAGCTCCAGTATCACGCCGGTGTATTTTAACATGGCGTCCCAGGTCAATGAGGGCGCTGTCACATGCTGGCACGGATCAAGGTCATAAGTTGATATGCACACCCGGCCAAAGTTCTCGAAGACGTCTGCCAACAACAGTACATCTGTCTTCAAATAGAGGTCGCTATATTCTCCGAGCGTGTTAAGACCAAAGTCGCGCCATACCTTCTGAGCCCTCTCGTATTCGTCGGTGGTAATGGATGTAGAGGCGAGGTCATTGTAGAAGGCGTCCTGTGGTGGTAGGGCTGTTTCATCCAATACTTCCATACTTTGTATGTAAGTGTATGGAAACACGCCTTTCTTGGTAACCAGTTGGAACTTGGAGTCCTCGGGGAAGTGACGTCTGACCTCCACATACTGGTCCTGAGCTAAATTCTTTTCCAGTGTATCCAACCCGGACGCCATAAATCGGAGAGAGTCGATAAACCGAAGTTGGACACAGGACTTGTCGGCAGTTTTTTCTTGTTCGTCTAAGATCACTTCTGTATCGTATAGCCGTACAGTTTTCGAATACGAGATGAACCGCTCTTTATTGGTCGATATAACGTTAATTTTCTCGTTATCATACCCCAGTTCTTTTATGATGAAATGAGCATCATATCCACTAAGGTTGTGAAACACCACTGGAATAAACTGAGGAACCCGACAGAGGATGTTACATTTGGAGTATACAGGGAAGCGGTACGCACCATTCATGTGGTTGTGAACCCGCACACGGTCTGTTCCAAGCGGTTTCTTGCATATCCCACAGTCTTCGGTAGTGTCGAACAAAAGTTCATTCTGGGCATCCAAAGGAATCATGGGCACATTCGTCGTCAATATCTTACCTAGACGTCTAGCTTCCTCTCTAAGTTTGATAACAAATTTACGTGCTGCGTCTGGGCCCCTGTAGATCTTAAATTTATTGAGGGAGTCATCGTAGCTGCATTTGATGTATGCCCAGCTATAAGGAGTATGCAGTTGGAGCGGTGTTGTAGATGACATGGAGGGGTCAGGCGCTGCAAAACTGTACGGCTGTAGGAGCGACTCAAAGTTGGCATAAATAACGAATGGGACCTGCATTTGTTTTTGGATGCTCGAAAATTCCAAAACGTTGTTGAAGACGGTGGGCATTTGGGTTACGACATGGTTACAGTTCCGCTGAGTATGCCTGATCAAGGCAGTCTCAGTCGGAAAAAAGATTAAATATCCATTGCAAATCCATTTATGTAAGAATTTGTTTGATAACTGTTTACCGACCAGACGATCCAAATCCTTGATCCAACAGAAGTGACCTTTTTCTTCATCCTGGATGAAGAGCAAGTTAACGTGCCGGGCTCTCCTGCGTTTAGTAAAATGTAGAGGACCAACAATAGACCTTCCTTCCACTCCGAATACGTTGATACTAAGATCATTCAAAGCCTCGAACTTGGCAATCTTGTCAAAGGCCATAGGGAACTCTATACCACCCATATTTAAGCAGCTCGAGTAATGGGGGTATTTGCTAAGACGTTGGGGGTTATGCTCAGCAGGATACAGCGCTGCTACAATAGAGTATGCAAAACAGGCTGCGTCTCGGTTTTTAACATTCACTACCGCTTTTTTAACTTTTATCCAGCGTGGAAGGTCAATGTATGAGGATCCTCTAAGTGGCTGGTATTTGTTGATGTTTAGTTCTAAATGCAGGACACGTTGTAAGGCCCAACCGAACTGGTGATGTTCAAATTCTTGGGATTTATCGAGCATCTCCCGAGAAAACGCCGTATACACTTTGTTCAAATCGCTCGATCGGGTTATAATTTGATTCTTAAGATTTAGTTGCTTCGGTATCACCCAAGTCCATTTTTGAGCACATACTAAACACTTCCACATTAATTTCAAGGGTCGTGTGGACCTCCAAGGTGTCTTGGATCAACTTTACAAAATGCTGCTTTTGTTCAAGTAAAAGTCTCCAATGTCTCTACAACCTGACAGACTATTAATGCGGTAAGTTGCGATCCGGGAGCGGAAGGCAGGCGATAACAGTTGTATCGCTTCTTGTTTGGGGTCTCCGGATTTGGTCTTATGCGCGGTACTACGTAAATGGCCGGGAAACTGGCGTGAAGGAAAGTCCATATTGCATTCCTCGCAATATCGTATGTCCTGTCGCTGGCGTTTTGAGGTGGGTACAGCATGTGGTGGTGATGCTCCACGTTTGGCTGACATCGATGAAGAAGAAATAGTATCTCCGTGGAGGGCGTGCTGATGCCGGGTTAAATTAGCTCGACGCCCAAACCCCATATCACAAATGTCGCACACAAATGATGCCGGTGTTGGTAATCCAGTCGGTAGAGCTGGGGCTGTAACCTGACGTGGTGGTCTAATGATATTATGGATCTCCTTTTTGTGTCGGTTAAGGTTGCTTTGGATCGAGAAGTTTTCTGGCACACATCGCAGACGAATACTTTGACGAATTCCATTGTAATCTGCACAATAAAACTATGTTTATTACTCAGTTTAAA
Source organism: Platerodrilus igneus (assembly GCA_036346225.1). Lineage (NCBI taxonomy): Eukaryota > Metazoa > Arthropoda > Insecta > Coleoptera > Lycidae > Platerodrilus > Platerodrilus igneus. Next base: position 41,008 of record JARFIW010000137.1, on the reverse strand, counting down.
ACACGTAAATTGCAATGTTTTACAGGTGTAAAAGAAACACTACTGAGGAAAATGGGCTGAGACTTCTTATAAATAGCAAGATGATCGTAAACAGGCAAATTGGAGTGCGTGCTCACATGCAGTCAATATAACTTCGGTCCAGGATTTGTTTGTTACTCAGTTTAAAACACGTAAACCACGAGGTTTTGCGATCGTAGAAGAAAAACAACTGAGGAAAATGGCATGAGACCCCTTATATTTATAGCCAGATGATCGTAAACAGGCGAATTACTGCGCATGCTCACAGGCATCCAATATAACATAGCCTTAGGATTTCTATGAAATTTGTATAATAAAATGATGTTTATTTATAGTTTCAAACACGTAAATTATGAGGTTTTGTAGTCGTAGAAGAAACACTATTGAGGAAAATTGGTTGAGACTCCTTATAAATAGCCAGATGATTGTAAGAAGGTAAATTAAAGCGCATGCTCACAGGCAACCGATATAACTTCGGCCCAGGATTCCTATGTGATCTGCACAATAAAACGATGTTTATTACTCAGCTTAATAAACGCAGACAAATGTTTTCGCATTCGCGGAAAAGGAAAATGGGCTGAGGCCTCTTATAAATAGCCAGATGATCGGAAATAGGTAAATTAGAAAGAATGCGCACAGATCGCTAATAAAACGTCGCCCCAGTGGAGATACTCCTAAAGGAATGGAGCACAGTTAGGTCTGGGGAACTTGCGATACAACCAAAAACAGAAAAATTAGCATTATATGAATAATAAATAGTCATTGCTATGTTTTCGGACCTTATTCGATATAGGACCATGGCACCAACCGCAAAAGACAGCATTGTTGCATTCTATAATTTATAATGAATACGACCGTGGGCTACTTCAGTTTTATTCTAGTATTTTTAATAGTTTGTAAATTTCGATATTGATATTGGAATTGATGTGTAAATATAATATAAGAATTAAAAATTAAAACCAGTAGTTTACATGGAAACTGGGCATGTCATCAACCAGTTCAAAAAATATATTTTATACGTATTTCAGTTATTAATGACATTGCACCAAATTCATTCCTATAATATATCATGATGCTAACCATCATGATCCTATTACGTAATACTAAAAACTAGTTTAGAAACCTATAAAACTTAATTCATATACAAATTTTCAAGCCGCTGAATAAATAAGATGTAAATAAAATAGCCGAGCGCCTGCCTATTTGCAACATTTATTAAAACGTGTATGCCAAGGTCATATTAATATACACGTCTGGCGAATACTAAACACATAATTAAGCTAAAATGAATCTTTTAAAATAAGCATCGTCATCATCCGAAACAATGTTTTGTTAAAATCCGAGTATTTTACGGTAATGTATCAGCATATGTCATAATGAAATGCTCCGAGTGTAGACACCGGGTATTTATTTATAAGTAAAGTATTTAATCATTACTATTATTGTGCTATTCATTAGCAGAAATCTGCACAAATCTGCATAAATATTACGTCCAATGCTCGATTTGATTGCATAAAATTAACATTGTACCTGTTTTTATTTGAGGTCAGAAAGCATATAATTAAAATATTGTATCATCCGTTTTAAATAATTCACGTATGTAAAATTTGTAAAAATTCAATATTCGGATAATTTAAAGAAAGAAATAATGCTTTACATAATTAAATGGAGTATTTTCATTATACAATACAATAATAATAATTATTACAATAGGTAACCCTATTTTGACTATTATAAACAATGTCGATGTGTGAGCTCAAACGTTTAGTTACTTGATATAAACTTCTCGAGGGCATGATTCGAGCGATCAACGACCTACTTAAACGTGTTTATGCCTGCATGAATGTGCGTGACGTCATAAATATCATTGCTCATAAATATTTCTAGGATTAGTTCGCTGTAAATTGCAGAAATGACTGCATTCCATACGATGGGATGACACATCTGTCTATAATTGACTACAAAATACTAATTATAACATGAGTTATATATTAAACCAGAGAAAAATTACTTTTACCTGTCGTTGAGATATTCAAAGCGGTTGATAATTAATCAATTTATAAAACTGAATACCCTTCAATCGGTCGATTTACAAATATTCTTAATTCTGGCAATTAATTGTTTTATGATGTAACTATGGTGTCTTGACTCATATAAATTCTTAGACACGTTTATATAATATATCTGCAGAGCGAAGGTCATCATAGCTTTTATTAGAACTCGAATACTTTCAGTGGATCCTAAAATATTAAAAAAAAAAATCGTTAAAAATCTATTAGAAACCATAAATTATATATCGAAAATTATGCAGAATTTCCGTATAATTAAATTAAATATGTCACTCACCTAACTGCTATGATTAACGGACAGTAAAAACCGGAAAACAAGCTGAGCCTGCAGCACTTCACACTATTATATTAGCATATCTCGTAACAATATGCACCAGGAGTAAACACCTGAGGTCCATCTATATTCATACTACACCAACTATACCTATGTGCTATTCTTTAGCAGAAATCTGCGTTAACAGATCGAGACAAACGAAAAGAATAGCACATAGGTATGGTTTGTAGTATGAATATAGATGGACCTCAGGTGTTTACTCCTGGTGCATGTTACGAGATATGCTATATATGTGTGAAGCGCTGCAGGCTCAGTTTGTTTTTCGGTTTTACTGTCCGTTAATCATAGCAGTTAGGTGAGTGACATATTTAATTAATTATCGGAAATTCTGCAAAATTTCGATATATAATTTATGGTTTCTAATAGATTTTTAATAATTTTTTGTTAATATTTTAGGATCCACTGATAATATTCGAGTTCTAATATAAGCTATGATGACCTTAAATTTACCTTCGCTCTGCAGATATATTATATAAACGTGCCGAAGAATTTAGATGAGTCAAGACACCATAGTTACATCATAAAACAATTAATTGCCTGAATTTAAAATATATGTAAATCGATCGATTTGAAGGGTATTCAGTTTTATAAATTGATTAATTATCAACCGCTTTGAATATCTCAACGTCAGGTAAAAGTAATTTTTCTCTAGTTTAATATATAGCTCATGTTATAACTAGTATTTTGTAGTCAATTATAGACAGATGTGTCATCGTATCGTATGGAGTGCAGTTATTTCTGTGATTTGCATAAAGCAAAACGACGCATAAATAGTACAGTAGAATAAATAATTTTCATAAGAAATCGATTTTATGAATAAACTATATTACAAAACCTGTATATCAGCCTACCTATTCGAAACCGCGTTATTAGAGAAACAATTTATTTCCTAAATTAAATTACATTTGTTTGTTTAAGAACTGTATTACTCGGTTTATAATCCCGGAATTTAACAGTAATGTGATATAAAACGTTAATAATAAATTTTGGATTCAAACTAAACATTCTTATTGCTATCGAATCAGTAATTATTTTATAAAATTAGCTATATATATCAAACCAGCACTGATATTTTCGAGTTATATATAGACAAATGTATTCATCTTCCATAAATCGTGAGTAATGGCCATTTCTACAATTACCAGAGAGCTAAACCTAGAAATATTTATGAGCTATGATATTTATGACGTCACGCATATTCATGCAAGCATAAACACGTTTAAGTAGGTCATTGATCGCTCGAATCGTGCCCCCGAGAATTTTTTATCTCTAACGGGTCAATAATTATTTTTGAAAATTTATAAATCGATTCAATGTATAGATTTTTACGCTCTTATAATTGTTATACAAATTTCATGTTTGGACTTAAATTACAGCTTAATGTTTAAAGAACATCACACAAAAACCTGTTTTTAATATAATAAAATTTAAGGAAGCGCTATAAAGTTTACATATTGTTGAAATACAAATATTCTGCTATGATAACTAACAATCCTACTTGTTTAACTTTATTAGTGTTTAGGCTTAAAAATAGAGTAAAATTCGAGTAACCAGACGGTATATAGTATATTGTGTCACAAGGACAAAAAGTGATCATTAGCAGCCCGCAGCTATTAGATGCCTGAGCGAGCGAAGCGAGCTAGGGCAGCTGATAGCTAAGGACTACTAATGCATTTTTGCCTGTGTGATACACAACTGTTTTTCGTCTAACATTAAAGAAAAAATAGAAAAAACCCATAAAATAAAGAAGGTTAATAACATTTGACGTATTTATTTATTATAGTAATTGATATTAATTATCCCTTGAGCATTATTATGGATAGTGATACCAGAATTTGTAGGCACTTGGTAAGTATTTGAGATGCTGGTAGCATGATGACATTTTTTTCGATAACGTTGACGGTCTATCTACATTAACTGGTATTTCATTTATTTGGTTTAAGAGCAATTAACATGTGAATTGTATTATTTGTGCTGGCACTAGACAGTTGATGTTCTTGGTTTGTTAGAATTTTTGAGAAATTTTAATCTTATTTGATAACCAATCACCTATATATCCTTAAGCAATTGCAGAAGAACACCATCCTCCATGTATCTTAAGTGTTATTAAATTACTTCCAGCATTAGCTAATAGAGTTGCAGAACTACGGCGGAAGCAATGGCCTGTGTATGTACTAGGTTCAACCAATTTCAAAAAGGTGGCTATTTTGCTTGGAATTTTGCTAAATACATTTTCCCGATCGGCTGTATTGTACATTTATTATTTTTGTATTAAATGAATAGGCAATTATGGGTAATGTGGGGAGGTCTAATAGAAACATATTTGTTGTATATTGTAAGTAGATTCAGTACATCAACTGTAGTGTTTGTGACTGTAAATGTTCTTGTAATATTATTTTTGGTTTGTGGAACTGTAACAATCAATACGTCTCCTCTATTATCTATGTGGTCAAGTTTCATATTCGTCAACTCATTTCGGCGGCAAGCTCCGTATACTCCCATAATAAGAGAAACTTGCAATGTAAAGTTAATCTAAAAATTTACAATAATTTTATTTGTATACCTTTATCATCCCTATAGTAGGGGATAAAGAATACTACTATAGTAAGCCTGCTTATCGTAAAAGGCGATTAAAAGGCGCAGCAAGGGGCAGCAGCCTTGCTGGCTAAAAGGTATTGGAGGAGGGTCGGTTGGTCTCGGGCGATCCTCAATAATTTACAAGCTTGTTGGGGTTGGCCGTGACGGATACGGCTTTTTGCTAAAATCTTTAAAAACTGCGTTGTGGAAAGATATGGGAGCCTACCACAATATTTCCCAGGTGTGCGTGGCCTAAAACACGAATTACATATGATGGAGAGCTCACAAGTAAAATTCTTGTCCGGAGGTAAAATACTCCCTCATTCGGATCTCCGGGAGGGGGTACTTGGGGCTCGTCATCGTAAGAATATAAAACAACAGTTCGATTTAGGGATAGGGACTTGGAATGTAAGGTCATTACTCAGAGTAGATAAGTTAACGAATTTATTAGTCGAAATGAGAAAGGAAAAGCTGGACATTTTAGGTATTAGTGAGGTGAGATGGCCAGATAGTAATGACTTTTGGAAAGATAGTTATAGAATAATTACAACTTCTTCAACTAATGGACAGGCAGGCGTAGGAATAGTGTTAGGTAAAAGATTAGGGCATAAAGTTAAAGAGTACTTACAATTTAGTGATAGAATAATTATGGTTAGATTGAGTACAAAACCCACAGACACTGTTTTGGTACAGGTTTACATGCCAACAACTCAGTACGAGGATGAGGAAGTAGAAAAGGTATACGAGGATATAAATAGTATAGTGAGAAAAGTAAAAGGAGATGAGAATTTAATAGTTATGGGCGATTTTAATGCGTCAGTGGGAGAAGGTAGTGAGGGAAAATGGTAGGAAAATTTGGGTATGGCAGACGAAATGATAGAGGAGAAAGATTAGTTGAGTTTTGCCAGGAACATAGATTAGTAACTGTAAACACCCTATTCGAACAACATATTAGGAGAAGATATACCTGGAAAGCGCCAGGGATAGGGCTAGATACCAAATAGATTATATTTTAGTTAAACAAAGATTTAGAAACCAAGTTAAAACTGTCGTAGTTATCCAGGGGCTGACATAGATAGCGATCATAACTTAGTTAAAATGAAGTGTAAACTAAAATTCAAAAATTGAGAAAGGTTAAAAGAGAGGATGGGATCTAGGTAAGCTTAATGATAGTAGGGTAAAATAGGAATATAAACAAGTATTAGATATTAAGAGCAAAGAGATAGCTGTAGGAGGGAACGTAGAAAATAAATGGAAAGAAATAAAACTGATTGTACATGATACAGCAACACAGACTATAGGTAAGAAAAAAATAGAAGCGAGAAAACCGTGGGTAACAAAGGAGATATTAGATTTAATAGAGAATAGAAGAAAGCTTAAACCTTTCAGAGAAGTGGATAGTGAAAGTAAGCAAAAATATAATACAGTTAGAAATAAGATAGTACATGAGTGTAGAAAAGCTAGAAATAAATGGATGGAGGAGAATTGTAAGGAATACAAGATGATTTGAGAGTAGGTAAGATAGACAGGGCTTACAGGGCAGTTAAAAAGTTTTTGGGAAGATAGGAAAAATATAATGGTATTAGAGACGAGAATAATGAGCTTCTAATAAATAAAGTTGAGATAGCAGATAGATGGAAAAGATATTTAGAAGATTTATATAAGGGAGACGATATGGATGAGTTAGAGAACGACCAAGAAGAGGATGTAGAAATAGGGTTCTCAATATTAAGAGAGGAATTTGATAGAGCTGTTAGGGATCTTAAACTAAATAAAGCGCCAGGGATAGACGATATTCCCGCAGAATTAATAAAATATGCAAGTCAGAAAACTTTAGACAGATTATATGAACTAGTAAAGGTAATATATGACACAGGTGAGGTTCCAATAGATTTCGAAAAAAATATTATTATCCCAATCCCAAAAAAGTCAGGAGCTGATAGGTGTGAGAATTTTAGAACGGTTAGTTTAACTTCTCATGCTTCCAAAATACTAACAATAATAATTAAAAATAGAGTAGAAGCTTTAACTGAGAATTATTTAGGCGAAGACCAATATGGTTTTCGTAAAGACAGAGGGACTAGAGAACCGATACTAATGATTAGGCTAATTATCGAAAAAGGTTACAAAAAATAAAAGACTCATTTCGCGTTTGTAGATTTAGAAAAAGCATTTGATAGGGTTAATTGGATTGTTATGTTCAGGGTTTTGCAAAAATAGGAATCTCTCATAGGGATAGAAAAATTATTTACAGTCTATATAAAACCAAAGCGTAGTAATTAGATTGGATGAAATAGAAAAGGAAGCTAAGATTAGAAATGGTGTTAGACAGGGTTGTATACTGTCTCTCTTGATTTTTAATGTTTATATTGAGGAAGCTTTAAACTTAGCTAGAGAGAGAAAAGAGATAGGTATTAGTGTACAGGGACAGAAAATAGACATGTTACGTTTTGCAGATGATATAGCCATTATAGCAGAGTCTAGAAAAGAGTTAGGAGAGTTTTAAATATTTTAGATGAGATACTACGGAGTAACTATAGTATGAGAATTAACTCAGTAAAGACAAAGATAATGACAAGTGAGTTACAGCCTAGTTCTAAACCAAAATTAAAAATAGGTAATACCGAGTTAGAGGAAGTAGATGAATTTTGCTATTTAGGTAGTATAATTACAAAGGATGGACGTAGCAGAAGGGATATAGTAGCCAGAATAGCTCAAGCTAGAAAAATGTTTTTAAAAAAGAAAAACTTACTAATAGCTAATAGTATTAGTTTAGATAATAGAAAAAGATTCTTAAAGTCGTACGTATGGAGCGTTCTACTATACGGTAGTGAGACTTGGACAATTAAAGAAGTAGATAAGAAAAAGATAGAAGCTTTTGAAACTTGGTGTTATAGGAGAATGTTAAAGATTAGTTGGACAGATAGAGTAACAAACGAGGAAGTTTATAGAAGGATAGGTGAGGATCCCTGTATGTGGAAACAATTGAAGGTCAGGAGAGAAAGAATGATAGGCCACCAGTTAAGACATGAGGGACTATTTAGTAAAGTCTTAGATTATAGACTACCAAATAAAAATAGAGTAGGAAGGCCTAGACAAAGCTATATTAGTCAAATTATTAGAGATTTAGGTTGTAAAGGGTATGTGGACCTTTTTAGACTAGCTCAGAATAGAAACGAATTTAGAGCTGCGTCAAACCGACTTTAAGTAAGTCCGAAAACAAAACAAAAAAAAAAAATCAGTTAACTAAATGTCACCAGGACATAACTCACAATTAGTTAGCGGTCTGGCATGTTGGTAGCGTTTCGTTGCTTAAGCCTTACCTTAACATATAATTTAATAAACGTCACCATGACATAACTCACAATTAGGTAGCGGTCTGGCATGTTGGTAGCGTTTCGTTGCTTAAGCCTTACCATAACAGATAATTTAATAAACGTTTTCATGACATATCTCACAATTAGGTAGCGGTCTGGCATGTTGGTAGCGTTTCGTTGCTTAAGCCTTACCATAACATATAATTTAATAAACGTCACCATGACATAACTCACAATTAGGTAGCGGTCTGGCATGTTGGCAGCGATTCGTTGCTTAAGCCTTACCATAACATATAATTTAACACTTTTCCTTTTTTGAAGCGGATAACCAGGTTATATTTCATTTCCTTATAAATGGTAATCCTGTAAACATGTTAGAGTTCTTTAACAACCATCAGGTTGCTAATATCTATGTAGAGTCAGCTGGATAGGAAAAAGATAGAAGGATATAGGAAGACCTAGACCAAACTATATTAGTCAAATTATTAGAAATTTAGGTTGTGAAGGGTATGTAGAGCTTTTTAGATTAGCACAGAATAGAAAAGAAGTTAGAGCTGCGTCAAACCGACCTTAAGTAAGGTCGAAAACAAAATGATGATGACCTTTATCATTAGATATTCCTAATCATCTGCCGCCTTAAAAATTGAATACATTTATTGTACTTGAATCAAAATTTTAGATTTTTTGGGAAGGTAGTTTACAGAATGTTTTATGATGATTATCAAAATTAATATTTTCTTTGACTTTAAAAGTGCTTTTTAGCATTGAAAATTTAGCCCATCGAGTAGCAGCATTTACACGTTTCGATCTTTCTGATAAATACACAATTAAAACATTCTCTGTTACATTTTTAGCTTTTTTATTTTTTCTATTTATTAAATAATTCATAGTATTTTTTGTACCTTTCTCTAGACTTTTTAGGTAAAAGATTTAAAGAAGCATTGCACACTTCTTCTTGCAAGACCGGTGGAGTACTTGTAAATTCTTCATCATCATCACAGTCTAAATTATCATTCATCTTCACTAACAGTTATTCAGTTGGAATTACAATTATTCACTACTCATCTATGATTATTTTATATTTTTATTTGACACTCTCATAAACAATAAACCAACGCCGAGGTTAAATGATAAATTATTTGAAACGTCAAAGCCGCAATATATGAATCTCAATGATAGTCATAGGTGTCTAGATCGTGAAAAACCTATAAAATCATGCTATTATGAGTTTTGCGTCCCTAGGAACGCAAAGGTTTACTTTCAGTCAGATTTTTAGGGTTGATATGATTTATTTTCATATATGCTAGGCGAAAAAACAAATTTTTTATAAAATCAACTTAAATCGGCGCGCTGAAGAAAATATATGTATCGTTGTGATACTAACGATTTGATTTTCTAGTACGGTTTAGTGTGGTTCCGGATATTGACAAAGACGAACGCGATTTTGTATATGAATTATATATTTAATGCGACTTTTAGTAAAATTCTACATAGTTTTTTGAGATAGTTTTAGGTTTCTAATTAATTTTAATAATTTTTGTTAATATCTTAGGAACCACTGAAAATATTCGATCTCTATATAAAAGCAGCGCTGACCTCAATTTTACCGAGCTTCGCACAGACGTGATGTAGAATTTTGGATGAGTCATAATGTAATCATTTTATAACTTTGGTGGGGGTTCGAGACTAATCATAGTCGTCGAGTGATCGTGAGAGATTAACAGTCTTTCGACTGATATTTTTACTGTAATTAAACATCGTTCTAGGTAAGTCGAACATTTTTGGGTGTGTGTATGCTTGATTGGATATTTATATATTTTTTCAGATATGTATAATGATTTCACTTTCTGTAAATTGCAGAAAATAGCCGCAATGTATACGATGGTACATCAGTAGTTTAATTGTCATACAGAAACACCTTACTTATTTAAATTTACTAGTGTTTGGACTTAAACAACAGTGTCAAATTCGATGAACCAGATGGCATGAACAAATTTTTTATAAAATCTGCATTAATCGGTGCTCTGAAAAAATATGTGCCGTTGTTATTCAATTTTCTGGTGCGGTTTCATGATACATAATTGTATCGTGGTACCAAAGACGCTCGCGAATGCAGCTCTCCATAAGGCAAATCAGTACGTATTATAAAAATCTTTTCTATTAGTGACCCATTTTTAAAAAATCTGCAAATTATATTGGTTATTATGTGTTTGCATCTTTAAATTAAAGACCGACATTCTGTGAATACAAAGCAATTTTCATTTTAAAAATAGAACTTAGTGAAGCGCGAGAAGCCTCAAACGTGCATCCGGTTAATATATTTTACAGCTAGAAATATTTATAAGCTATGATATTAATAACGTCACGCACATTTATACAAGCATAGACATGTTTAAGTAGGCCGTTGACAACTCGAATCGCGCCCCCAAGAAGTTTTTATCAAATAACTAATCGTTTGAGCTCACACATCGACATTGTTTTTAATAGTCGAAATAGGGTTACCTATTGTAATAATTATTATTGTATTGTATAATGAAAATACCTCATTTGATTATGAAAAGCATGATTTCCTTCTTTAAATTGCCCAAATATTGAATTTTTACAAATTTTACATACGTGAATTATTTAAAACGGATGATACAATATTTTAATTATCTGCTTTCAGACCTCAAACAAAAACAAGTACAAGGTTAATTTTATGCAATCAAATCGAGCATTGGGCGTAATATTTATGCAGATTTGTGCAGATTTCTGCTAATGAATAGCACAATAATAGTAATGGTTAAGCATTTTGCTCATAGATATATTCCTGGTGTTTACACTCAGAGCATTTCGTTATGACATATGCTGATACATTAACGTAAAGTGCTCGGCCTTTCAGTTTACGAATCGAGTTTTGTGAAGTCGCTCTAGGTAAGTAAACTAATTTTTGTGGCCAGATTTTAACAGCACATTGTTTCAGATGATGACGATGCTTATTTTAAAAGACTTATTTTAGCATAATTATGTGTTTAGTATTCGCCAGACGTGTATATTAATATGACCGTTGCATACACGTTTTAATAAATGTTGCAAATAGGCAGGCGCTCGGCTATTTTATTTACATCTTATTTATTCAGCAGCATGAAAATTTGTATATGAATTAAGTTTTATAGATTTATAAACTGTAGCAGCAACTTAAGTCGCCGCTACCACTAGTTTTTAGTATTATGTAATAGGATCATGATGGTTAGCATCATGGCATATTATAGGAATGAATTTGGTGCAATGTCATTAATAACTGAAATACCTATAAAATATATTTTTTGAACTGGTTGGTGACATGCCCAGTTTCCATGTAAACTACTGGTTTTAATTTTTAATTCTTATATTATATTATATTTACACATCAATTCCAATATCAATATCTAAATTTACAAACTATTAAAAATACTAGAATAAAACTGAAGTAGCCCACGGTCGTATTCATTATAAATTATGGAATGCTGTCGTTTATTGTCCCTTCCCTCCCTTCTGCTTACAATATTACTAATTCATTTTACCTAATAATTTGCATCATAGCAAAACAATCGCATTTATTTATTCTGTTATTGGCTACGCATAATTGCTTTGAGAGTCCATAATTCTATGCAGGCTAGAACAACAGGTATCTTATCCATCGTGTATATGTAACTGCATGTTTTATTAATATCAACTTAATAGCTATAATTCATTTATAAAGATGCCAAAAAATATTTACTATGCAGCTTTGATCTTTGTGCGCATGGTAGACATCTGCATATGCCTCTGACTAAAGCTGAGTTCACGGTGCTTGCGGCATAGTCCCAATTCAACATCAAAAGCTCAGCGAATAGGCTATGAGGTAAGTGTTATTGCACCATGTTACCTTGCGCCCAAATATCATAACAATAAGTAAACTCAGTTGTTAACAATAGTGTAACAATTTTATTTTCTTGGTTATTAAATCCATCCATAAAAGTGCAAAGTTATAAAACGCTTTTATTAAAATTATAAGTAAAATACATTTAACAAATTTGGTAATACGCTAAAACTGTATCTATATGTAGCATTCTATGTATAGTCAAATATCTGTGTCTTCGATAACTGTTCGCAGGCGCGTTTTGGTTGAAAGCCCCCACCTGGGACACGCCGTCGTCCGAGCGAGCGTGATAACGAGTCGGCCATGCGAGATTGTTGAGTCAAAATGTACGATTGGAAGCAAGCCGCCAATTTGCGGTTACATTTTAAGCAGTCGAGACCCATCTTTAAATAGCGCGCGCAAATAACCACAATAAAAGCAACTTTGAAAACAACTATTCCAACCGCTGATGTTAAAACCACTTTGTATTACAGTCTGTAGAAAGCAACTTTGATGATGGAAAATTTGAATAATTTATAGAAGACCATTTTAGTACACAACGTTAGGATGTTATTTGATAAGGCAGCGGGGTTTAACTTATTGCAGCAGCTGACGGATGTATGGTGATTACGTTTGATATTACAACACCTCTTCACAGCTACAAAACGCAGTTTTGGTTCGTAGATAACTTTAAGTAATTTTGTTTAGTGCATAAAAGCACGAATAATATAAAATTGATATTATTTGTTGAACTGGAAGTTTCCAGTGTTAAAATTATAATTCATCATTTTTAATGGTTTAAGAAACCATACACGTGGTTCATTTTGTACTGTTGGTAACAGCGACAGGTGTTATTGACGTCACTTGTTTGTTTGCGATATACTGCTGACACATGTGTTCTAGTAAACTTATGCTTTGAACAGCGTTTGCCCAAGTTGAGTAAACAAGAATATTTTTGTGATCTGCCTTTTATATTAGAAATTGAAACTAACACAAATAATTTAGATAAGGAAACTTGAGTAACTATGTTTTAATTTGTAACCCACTCGAACAGATCTGCACGGGTCGGACCTTTTTTTTGTAACAAGTTCACACTAAGTTTTAAAATGTTTGATTATCAACTATTTTGATAAACCTTAATTTAAAACCCATGAACTCATTTAATTATTTATGAAATTCTGTTGCATTGAATTTTGTTTTAAAAGAGAATCTTTTGAGTAAATTATTGGTTCAAGATTAAAGTTTTTTTATTTTGATCAAATATGGTCAAACCTAACTACAGGAAACTAATATCTTTAAGAGTGGAATTTTGATGTCAACTTATATAGGAGATATTTTTTTTAATATTTCTTTAGGTATGCTTGTGGGACACAAAAAGTGTTCCACTCTTTTATTAAGCTAATTATTGCAATTTCTTACAGAAGCAGCGTCTTATTCAGTTAAGACGGGTTTTTGTCACTGAAGGCGATTTTTTTCTTTGGGTTTCCACGTCCGCCCCTAGAAATATACTACGCAATTATCATAAATAAGTCAGGACTTGGTGGCGCCTATTTGTTTTGGATTAAGTTCAACTTACAATCAAAATTCGACTTACCCCCCCATTTCTCATAGCTCTACCCAAGGAATAGACCCCTAGTTATGTCGGAAGACTTCGTTACACTTGCCCAGGCGCGAGGATAGCCTTGTAACCATGTAGTATATATATATATATATATATATATATATATATATAAAAGAAAAGTTTCACTGGCTCACAACGTGGGGCTGGTGTTTTAGTGCTTCAAAAAAATTCGTTTCAATAACATCATGGATATAAAGCTACTGGAAAATGGTTTGGGGTTTAAACTGGTGGTTGGCCATATTTATACGACAGATACCACAATGTGGGAGTGTATCGGCATCGGATGATCCTAATCCCTGCTTACAAACCAGGATGTCATCCAATAAAATGTCAGGTATATATAGTATAAAAAAGCGCTGCCTGGTGGCTATAAAGAACCGTCGTACCCCACCCCTAGGCTTTATATTGCAATATGCTATTGTGATTAACTGTAGTAAGTTACTTAGTAATGTGACAATTTGGATATATATGGGGCTGTTGGATCATAGGTTAGAGTAACATCGGGTACGATTAAAATATCACAATGTATTGGCGACTTAGATTGCAATCGATTGAGCAACTATTGATCGAGCGTAGCCCAATAGTATCCGTTACGACGACCTTAGCGCTGTATTCGCAAAAGTGATGTAAAACGACATTTCATTATGAGCGTATTATCAAAACATTATTCAACTTTATACAATTTTATTTTTACAAAATACATTGCAGATACAAATTATATAGATATCCAGCTATTGGCCATTCTTTGGAATCTTTTCGGTAGTCTAGCGTTCCACCCTATTGGATGTATAAGGAAGCATTTTTCTTATCTAATTAATATTTTGCTCCTGCCCATTATAATGTTAGAGACGGCAAAGCTGATATTGTGGGCGTTGGTGCTGTAATTGTTTAATGGTTTCATGAGGTTGGTAAAGTTGATTATATTGTTGATATTATCGATGTTGTTGTTATCGATGTTGTTGATGTTGTTGATACTGTTGATGTTGTAAATTCTCATCATTCATTTCTTATGACAGTAATTGAGACTGTTAAATTTTTATCTTAAAAGTTAGAATTTAAAAGATATTCCATCTGAATATCTGCCAACAGTTTTATAAATCCCATCTCCTCGATTATTTCCATAAAATCATCCAAATCTTCGGGTAATACTAACACAGCAGTACAGTGCTGTATTGCTTCCTCGTATGACTGGCACATAAGACATTTTTGTTCTTCTATCGAAAACCGTTGCCCGCATTCCGCCTTTTTTACTCGTAGAGTAATCTTCGAATAACCTTCCCAAAGTCTTTATACATATTTGTTTAATCACCTCTTTAAACTGTATAATCGATAAATTATAACTTCTATGCCAACAGTCCTTTTATATGAGCTACTCTTGTTCGGATATGCCCCGATTGTGCTCGATTTGTGTTATGCTTATTCTATTATACAACCCTCTTCTCTTAATTCTTCTATTATAGATACCCCTCTAGTGCTAGGATGACGTCTATTATTTAAGGTTATGTCACTGTTTTCTGTATCAATTTCCTATATACTTTTTCCCGAACTATGCGTATCAGATTGGGGATTATACTTAACTCCATAAACTGACGTGTGTGTATATATATATATATATATATATATATATATATATATATATATTCGTATTCAGTTTTAACCAACACGTTCGTATACTAACGATGTACAGGCTCGTCGTTAACTGGTATAGGCAAATCACTTTAAGAAGAACCCATCGTCATCATGCGCACAAAGCAAAAATTGGTTAGGAACAGTTCATTATTTGTAATTAGGAATGGCAGTATTCAGGTTTCAGTGGCGTTGAGTTTTATGATCAACCAGTCGGAAATTACCTTGCGACCGTCCTAGAGAACACAGCCCAAGTGTCAAGGTTATTTTATGTTCGTTTGACATTTTTAATTTATTGCAGCTGTTTTTTATCCTTTGTATATTATTTCATTTTCTGCTATAAAACAGTTCTTTTCAGAACTAAATTACGTCGTTTTGTAATTGTATAGAGTTATTTTGTATTCAACATCAAAGACAATCACAATTAATAAGGTAAAATTGTTAGGTTAGGTTATGTACTCATGTAAAAATAAAATGTTATTATTGCAGTACAAGGATGGAGACTCCTTTGAAGAAGGCCTATGGCTCCAAGGGACAAATACTACATGGACAAGTCAGAGAAATGATTTTTAATGTTATTCAATTTATGAAGCAGGAAGCAGTGAATGGAGCACCACTTATTCTTTTAGCAAGTTTTAGAGAGCGAGTAATAGCTGCTACAAAAATATCTGAAAGCACGTACAAACGTATTGTTAAGGAATCGAAAGTGAGGGAACCTTGTGAATGTCCTACATTTTCTACCCTAACAAAAGAGACAAAAACAGCACCAAAAGCACTTTATTTCCTGGTGAAAAGAAACTATCCGGCGTGTTATTCATGAATTTTATATAACTGAGAAAATTCGACCTACCATAAAACGTATTTATACCAAAATCTCACAATCAGGAGTTGATTTCACTGGTGGGCTGACTACTTTCCGTAAAGTCATCGAACGCATGGGTTTTAGGTATGTTATTAAACTAAACATGGGCACTGAATCAATGTAGTATATTTTGCAGGTGGCAAAAAACTTCGGACAAGAGGAAAATTTTAATGGAATCACATGATATTCGTTATAAGCGTATTGTGTACTTAAACCAGTTAGTTAAATTTAAGGCTGAAGGCAGATCCATTGTTTATACAGACGAAAGCTATTTACACAGCAGTCATACTGTGCCAAGAGAATGGTCTGACAATAGTACAAAGGGCTTAAAAAACCACTGCCTAAGGGCAGACGTTTGATTATGGTACATGCTGGAAACCAAAATGGATTTATTCCCAATGCTGTATTAATGTTTACTTCAGGTATTTACAATTAACTTTATTTTGTGGGGTACTTAAAAATAATGTTATTTAGGTGCTAAAACTGGTGATTATCATCATGACATGAATTACGAGAATTTTACAAAATGGGTTGCAACACAATTAATTCCTAATCTACCAGAAAAATCTGTACTGGTCATCGATAATGCTTCATATCATAATGTTTTAACTGAGAAACATCCTACAAGTTCTTCTCTGAAAAGAACAATGATTGAATGGCTTGTACATAGGAATATTATGCATGATCCACTGCAAACAAAAGCACAGCTTTATGAAATAATTAACATGTATAAACCAAAGCGAGCAATGTATGCATTAGACACGTTGCTGCACAAACATGGCCATTCAGTATTGAGGTTGCCGCCCTATCATCCAGAACTTAACCCGATAGAGAAGATATGGGCAATTGTAAAAAATTGGGTCGCAGCAAGAAATACTACATTTAAGCTAAACGATATGAAGCAATTAGCTTTAGAGAAATTTAATTCAATTACTGCTGCAAAATGGGCATCTGTTTGTGCTCATGTTGACAAAACAGCAGATTCGTACTTAGCTACTGAGAGAATTTTAGACGAAGCTATAGATCTTTTATGTTTTACAGTAAACACTGGCGATTCTGATGATGGAGATGAAGAACTTGAAAGGGATTATTGTAATATCAGTGGCATTGATTCTTTTGATGATTCAGAAAGTGATTAAAGGAAATGTTAAAAATTAAAAGTTTAATAAACTTTTTTGTAGAAGTTGTTTTAATTATCAAAAGTGTTTTTTGATTATCTATGTTGTATGTTTAATTTTATCTTTAGTTATACAAAACAGTAATATACTAAACTCCATGCGTTGAGCATATCCTAACAGACCTATTAGTCAATCCTAGTGGTAAGAGAAATTCTTTACCAGCATACGTCCTAGTCTTCGTGCCATAAATATTGTATCGACTGCAAAAGTTAGTTTATTTGATTTTACAATTATGTTATTGACAATAAGGTATACACATAAAGACCACTTTTAAGTTTTCCGTTTTGTGAAAATGTTTTGCCATTTTCCTCTATACTAGTATTCTTGAACTTTTTTAAGTTAACTTAATCGAGGCAGAAATTAGGTTATGTATTAAATTCAGAGCTATTAAAGCCTCTATTGATAAAACTTGATCTTAATGCATCTTGCCGTTAATGATCAAATCTTGTTTGACCACAAAATTTCCTCATTTGCAAGGAGTATGGATAATTTTGTAAAAGTTTTATATTTTATTACTATTTATTTTTACTTGATACACAGACGGACAGTTTTAAACCGCCATCTAACTAATATAAAATATCTTTTATATAACAATTAACATTAATAAAACAATAAGTTACTCAACAGATGTGTTTGCAGAACACTAGAATGAGATAGAAACCACTTAAGTAGGCCATGGTATTCAATTATTTGCTTTATCGGATTTTACAAAATAACCTTGCTATAGCAGTATTTTTTAGGGATATTGATGCACACGACTCATATGGCGATATTATATTAAAAATTTTAAATTATAATTTAATTAGTTATGTTTATTTTTTTACTATTTAACGCCATATCTTCTGTTTATACTATCAGCATACTCTTATATCTTCTATCACTGCCAATTACTCTGCTTTAATCGGGAACTGAATGAAAAACGAAACGGGGTGTGGGAGTATTTATAAGATGCACCCCCGGTCACTGTAATAACTCAACTACGCCACTGTTATTACATTTCTGCGCAATCTGGCATATGACGTTGGGTTCTTCTTAAAGTGATTTGCCTATAACTGAATCGTTTTTTAAAAGTTCGCCTCTGTTTACAACTTTAATCTCCTTCATAGGTTTTAGTATTTTTCCGCTATTCCTTATGACTGGGAAGCGGTGATTTGCAAAGGCTCATGCAATGTTTATGAGCTTCTTTGAAATCTGGTTGTGAAGTAGTATATCTTTTTTGCGTTCCACGAACTTCCTTCGTACGGCATCCTGCATAAAATGATGCTTATGTTTGCTTACAATAAAATCTTTAGCGGCCGTCATCATGAAACTCGAGATTGGGGCTAACCATTAACGGCTTCTTCTATATTTATATACTCATCAAAATTTTTTCTATATCGCCCCTTACCCAAATCAAAATCTTTTACAATAGTAATACAGTATTGCCCGAAATAAACAGTACTGAAATTGTAATTGTTTTGTATATTTAAAAAATACATATTATTGACACTTTATTATATGTTCTAAATGTGCACCTCCTCGTTCGAGAAAGACTTCATAACGATGTTCTAAGTTTCTGGTCATGTTATTGAATAAGGGTTGTCTCAGGGCTGCGAAGAAGACTCTAACGGCATCCTTTAATTCATCGATGGTTTGTGGTGCCCGTTTGAAAACGGCATTTTTAGCCATGCCCCAAATGTATGCGTCTGGAGGTGTGAGGTCTGGAGAATGTGAAGGATAAGGAAGTCAGTAAATCGTGATATGAATTTGCTTGGAAAATGTTCTTGAAGAAATTGACGAATTGCGGCAGCAGTATGGCAAGTTGCCCCGTCCTGCTGAAAAAATTGGTTTCGAAATGCCAAGTTACGTGCACGACAGAATTGACGTAGATCAGGGATAAATCGTGTTAAAATTTGTCTGTACCTCTGTTGATTAAGTGTGACTTGCCTACCATTCTCTTCGATAAAGTACGGACCAATGATTCCGTGTCCGGAAACAGCACACCACACACTCACTTTTTCACTATGTAAAGGAACCTCTTGAACTTCATCGGGTCTGGCAAAGCCCAGAAATCGATTTGTGCGACGATTCACATAGCCTGACAAGTAAAAATGTGCTTCGTCTGAAAACCAAACATTTTCAAAAATTAAGGATTTTCATACTGTAACGCGAGAATTCTGGCGCAATATTCCACTCTACTGCGATAATCCCGAGGATGTAGTTGTTGATGTACCTGAATCACATACGAAAATGTACCCAGCTCCTTCAGGATTCTTTGAAAGGAAGTTCTTTTTAAATCAAGTTGTAACGCTGTCCTTGCCTGGCTGACTTTCGGATTTTCTAAGATTTGCTCAAAACACGTTCATGGTTATTGTTGTTGTTAACTGTCCTGGGACGCCCTGAGTTTCCTTTTCGTTGGCACAATACACTACCTGTATTTCTAAACTTTCCAATAACCTTCAAAATTACAGCATTACTTGGAGAACGTTTATTAAACCTTTGTGTGAATTGATCAGACACGTATAGCAAACTTGCACCATTACGTCGGCCGATTCCGTATGAACGAAAATAATGCTCTACCAGAAACACTTTCTCCTCTGTACTTAACACCATTTTTAACAATTAGGCCCTACTAATTACTTGTTTGAGGTTTACTTGACAGGTCTATACTAGCTAACTTGAGTGTGACAGCGCACGCATAAAAACACCGCCAACTTAGTTTCAGTACTGTTTATTGCGGGCAATACTGTAAAACTATATTTCGAGTCACCACCATTCCAGCATCGCTGACAAATTTCTTTAAACTTTATAAAGGGCATATCACTGCCAACATGATTTAGAAAGATATGCCAAAGATTTGCATCATCCTGTTTCCATATTGAAATAACATTAGCGTTATCTCTAAGTCCGTGCTTTACTGTGCTGGCATACGTTTGACATAAGTAAAAGGAATCAATACTCTTATGTCTACCACAGGAGAAAAACCGTGCGATCTTGTTTTGTTCGTTTGCATGAATATCATCAAAGACAATAATTGAATCTTCTTTTGCATCCTCTGGCCTAATCAAATCTTTATAATTCCCAAATTCGTAGTAACCAATATCCGTCTTTAAGGGTTCAAATAACTTTCTTAACAGTTCATACTTCGGCTGATATAAACTTTTAGAAAACACATACACGTTTTGGAATGTAAGTCCATTCTCATGTAAAATGCGAGATATTAGAGCGTTGGTTTTTCCACAACTCGATGGTCCAGCAAATATTGCCCTTATATTGGATGGGAACAAAGGTCCATGTTTACCAACTTCCTTTGCACTAGAAGTGGTATATGTATCAAAGTTTTGTATGGGTATTTTAACTTTTTGTCGTGCAGCTTCCACCGGGATATTTGATTCTCTACTTTTATTTCGAGCACCAAGTTTATAGAGGTGATCCCGTAGCGTTGTTCTAGGCACATTACACAACCTACTAGCTTTACGCGTATTTAACACACCTTTCCGAATTTCACTAATTGCTTTCTCTAAAGATTGCTTGGTGTACATCTTTCAAATATACTGCTAAGACTGATTCAAAAATTTTAAAAAGCAGTCTTTTATACTAAATAGTCCATCCCCGCCCGCCCGCCCGCCCGTCCGTCCATCCACCCGTCCGCTCACCAGAGCGTCCGCCCGTCCATCCACCCGTCCGCCCGTCCATCCACCCGTCCGCCCACCAGCCCGTCGGCCCGTTCATCCGCATTCGTCCACCCGCCCGCCCGTGCAACCGGTTTGCCCGCCCATACGGAACGTTGCGCTGCAGCCAACAAGTACATGGAGGAAGAGTACGATCTCATTACACCGTGTAAGTATTTGGCCTACTACGATGCTAATAACTTTTCGCCATATCTATGTTATATAATTTCGAGTTGATTTTTAAACCCCAGGACATATGTTCACTCAATTTAAAAATTTTTAAAATTTTTTCTAAACCTCAGAATTCCGAATGGGGCACCCGCAAAGCCGATAAACATAATTTCATTTATTTCATTTATTAATAAAGTCTCCACAGACATATGTATATAAGTCCAATTATGGAGTCAACTTAATTCTAAAATTTAAGAACACACTTATACTAGTCTAATATTAAAAATGATATATGTTAAAAAGTAAAATTGAAATATTAAAATAATAGTGCTAAATAATCCCATGTAATTTCACAATGTTAATTATATCTGCCTATATATCCCTAATCGTTAAAAATTTTCTAGTCTGCAAAATGCTGATTAGGACGCCCGCAAAGCCGATAAACATAATGAAGAATTCGAATGAGTCATGAGAAATGTCTTAGGACCCCCTTCCCCCTTCAACACCGTACGACTAGTAGGCAAGCAGAAAGGGGCAGGAGGGGGTCGGCGATCCAGTGAGAAACGATGTGCGCCAGAAGTGTCTTGAGGATCGTTTGAATTTACAAGGCACCCCACCTCAACAACTGCGAAATAGAAGGCAGGGTGGGGGGATCGATCGAGTGAGGATCGAAGTGCGCCAGAACATAGGTATATTATCTACTATCAAGATCACATATTGGAAAAACGCAAAGTACTATTTCTGCGACTTATCTAGAAATATCAAAGAAGGTACTAAAGCACTTGCACTTACGAAACAATAAACATTGATAGGTAGATTAATTATGCGACTGTTCGGTCTCACAATGAGGTAATTAATACCATTGTGCAGTCAGTTATTATCACTTGATTAAATTGGTTGCGATTTGTGCAATTCTTCCATTCAAATAAAAGTTATTGGAAATCCATATACGTACTACCCATTTGTATGTAATTTGTGTACTTATTTTCCATCACAAAAAAGTACTTTACGCAAACATATAAGAACACACAATAACGAACCGTTTGTATGTAATACATGTTACTACTCTGCAACTACCAGGAATGATTTGAAGCGTCACATGCATATCCATACTAACAAACAAGCATTTATATACAATTTATGTGATTATTCTGTATTAACTAGAGATAATTTATATAAACAAATCGGAACGTTTACTAATGAACGATCATTTGCATGTAACTTGTGATATCTCTGCAACACACAAAATCAGTTTACGCATACATATAAGAACACAAACTAACGCACGACCGTCTGAATGTAACCCGTGGAATTACTCTGCATCACATAGAAATCATTTAAATGACAACATGAGAACGCATACCAATAAACGACCATTTGCGTGTAACTTCACACAAATTCAGTTTGTTCAGACATATAAGATCGCATACTAATGAACGACCGTTTGCGTGTAACCTGTGTAATTATTGCGCATCAATTGAAAGTAATTTAAATCAACATATTAAAACACATATTAATGAACGACTTTTTATATGCAACTTATGTGATTTCTCTGCATCACACAAAAGCAGTTTACGCATACATATAAGAACACATACTAACGAACGACATGTAACCTATGTAATTACTCTGCATCACATAAAAGTCATTTAAATGACCACACAAGAACACATACTAATGAACGTCCGTTTTCATGTAACTTATGTGATTTTTCTACATCACACAAAGTCAGTTTATGCAGACATATAAGAACTCATACGAAAGACCGACCGTTTGCATGTAATATATGTAATTATTCTGCAACGATCAAAAGTAATTTAAATCAACATATAAGAACGCATACTAATGAACGACCATTGGCATGTAACTTATGTGATTTTTCTACATTACACAGAATCAGTTTGCGTGGACATATAAGAACACATACTAATGAAAGACCATTTACATGTAACGTATGTAATTTTACGGCATCACACAAAAGCAGTTTATGCAGACATATGAAGGCACATGCCAACGAACGACCGTTTGCATGCAACTTATGTAATTATTCTGCATCAGTTAAAGGTGATTTAAATAAACATATAAGAACACACACTTACGAACGGTTATTTGTATGTAATTTGTGTGAGTTTGCTTCATCACACAAAAGCAGTTTATGCAGACACATGTCAACACATACTAAGGAACGATCGTTTGCATGTATCCTATAGAGCTATTCTGCTTTAATTAAAGGTGATTTAAATAAACATACAAGAACACGTACTAACGAACGAGCGTAGGTATGTAATATATCTTGCTACTTCGCAACTGCAAAGAATGCTTTCATACGTTACCTGCGTATCCATACCAACAAATAACTATTTGCATGCAATTTATTTAAATATTCTATATCTGACAGATATTATTTACAATATCATATCCGGAAACAACCTAACGAACATTCGTATACATCATGTAACCTTCGTATCTACTCTGTATCAGGTAAAAGTTACTTAATTGAACATATAAGGGCACATACTAATGAACGACTATCTGCAGGTAACTTATGTAAATATACACCGTCACACCAAGATTATTTACTCAAACATATAAGAACTCACACCAATAAACAGCCACATGCGTGTAACGTATAGAATTATTTTACATGGTGCAAACATAGTTTACGCAGTCATAAGTCCACACTCTAACATATGACGATTTGTATGTAATATAATATTCCCATTCTCTAAATGCAAGGAATGGTTTGATCAGAGGCGTAACCATGGGTCCCGCCACGTACTTCTGGAGCGGCATCGCGAGTGCCTCTAAAATCCAAATCTATTATATGTGTCCCTTGTTACGCTCCTACGATAAAAAGTGCAATTCCTATAAAGTAAGCATCATGTTCAGTCGTCACATTCAGTAATACTTTCAGTAATTAAAGTGAAATTGCATGTGTTAAAGCAATAGAGCAAAGTGGACAGTATTAACAATAAGTTGCATTCTTTTACGGGTTAAGCAGCAGCTTATCGGGCAGAGCATAGTGGTGTTAAAATTCCTTTGAATTTTTCTAATACCTAACTGTAAACGGTCCCGGTCTTTGCTGTAGTCGTTTAGTTACCCCCAAATCTATTGTTTGAGCCCTTTTTTTCTTTTATTCGTACTATTTTCTTTACCAAGTTAGTTATTTGTATTTGCATTGGATTCAGTTTTAGCTTAGTTCGAAATTTTTTAATATGTTGTTTAATAGAAAATATAAAAGTGGTGTCGAGGAACATAAATAGCGGTCACACAAATCGGAACAACAACAAAAACTTGCGACGTACAATTTACTTATGTTATTCGAGTAATTACGTGTCGCTACCTACGGCTCAAGTTGACAAGTATGTGGGTTGCCGACCAGCTGCAATGGACGCGGAGTGGGTCCTAAAAGTGCTACAGACCCAAAAAAATAAAATAAGGAGGGCGCCAGGTAAATTTGCCTCCAGGCAACCACCTAAGTTCCTCGCACTACCAAAAATACCAAAATAAGTATGAGTACCTATATGCCGAGATATTGTTACTAAAATAATGCCTTGTTATAGATTATTAAATGACGCCAGTAAGTAAGTCAGATAAAAATAAATATATATTGGAGAGAGTTTCGGTTCTTAATCTAAATAATCTTTGAGAACATTCGGTTAATCATAAACAATGTACGTTCAGTACGACAAAAATAATAAAACAAAATAACATGGTTAATGCGCACGGATGGTTTATATTATGGACGCCGCTTGAGCTCAGGCGCACGCACGATTTATATTCAACAATGGTGTCGTCGCACGACAAGTCAAAAGGATAGACAATTATATCAACTACGCGTAAATGAAATAATCGCATTAACCGTTGTTTAACATGTAAGATTTGAAATAGTTGAATTAATTATTTATCATTGTAAGACGAATAAATCGTCACATAAAAAGATATTAAACATTTGCGTGTTCCTAGGATCCAAGTACGTCTTCCGCTTTCAATGTGAAGCCAAAGGTGCAACGGCTGCTCTAACTTTTGCCAAATGCGCTACCATAAACTACGATCCCGAATATAAAATTCCATATTAACAAAAAAAAAACCCCCCAAAGAGAAACAAGTATAAATACTAGTCAATCAATTATTCTTTTAGATAAATTATGACACTAATGAATATTTTATCTATACATCTCAAAATTAGCACACACGTTCAACAATTACACAAACAACCAGCTTCAAAATTACGACTAAGGAACAAATATATCCAACATTTAATTATCAACACGCTCGCACTTAAGTGACATTATTAATTGAACGATCAACCCTAATTAATATGTAACCAAGAACTTAAACAAACTTACCCTACAGTAAAGAGTTTTCCGTCCAACAATGGTCTTCAATAATCTTCGCCTTTCTATCAAAAGAAACCATTATTTAGATTCTAATATGAATAGACACTTAATTGCAAATTCAAACATCATAAACCAATTTCTATTTACAAGTATTAAATGATACATACCCAAAAGATCAATATGGCGAAATTCCACAGGTGGCTTAAAAGCAGTAAAATGAAGAATATATCCCTCATAAGAGGTTGAAACTAGTGAAGTCAATAAACAATCGATATTTAGGCAAATCTACAACACTTAACGTTTTATAATTGCACTACGAAATAAATTCCCATGAGGATGATTTAAAAATCATAAAATATTCGAAGCGCTCGACTTCATTCTGCTGTTAGGCTTATGTTTCTGTATCTCTAACTAACAAAACTGGAAAATATTAAGGAAAATCTCCTAGCATCTCGCGGGGAAACAATGGAACTACTTATACCACGGTTCTAAATAAGAACAAGTCTTTATTTTTTCAACTTATTATTACGGCATCTACACACCAGACGCATGCACAAGTATCCTGTTATTATATCCAAATTTGTTCACACTTCTACTAAGAGACAACTATACATCTAACTAAAGGTTTATTATTCTTTAAGGAATTATTTATATACATTTACTATGTGAAAAACGTTACATTAAGTTACAGGAATAAATAATTGCTTAAAAATGGTAGTTATTTATGCAATGTAAAAAAGTGACACGTTACAAACTTCTAAAAATAACAAATTTTATGGTGGAATAGGGCGTAAATCCTTTGAAGCGCAAACTAGTGCTAGTGCCGTTGCCACTAATTTGATTTTTTTGCCAAAGTCATCAACTAGTACTGTTGGCGCCATTAAGGTAATTTTAGTAAAAGTAGAAATGCTAACATTTGTATATAGTTTATTTATCTAGTTGATAACTCGCATATGTTGAAAGTCAAGTTACAAGTTTAGTTGCTCTTCGTACTTTGTATTGAAAGGTGTTGTTTCCAATACATAAGTAAAACGTGTGTCGCTGTGCCAATATCAGCAGCCAGCTGTCGAACTCGTCCGCCGCCATCAATAGCTATATTGATTAAGGGTGCCCTTTTTGAATCTAGTAGAAAAGTGGTTTCCTGTTGATCTTCTGCAGTCGATGCTGAATTGGTAAGTACTTTTGTCTTGCATTTGTTTTATTTATGTATTTGGAACTTCCGCTAAAATTATTTATTAAAATCAGTTTGTACTACCGCTTCACGCTCAAACATTGGTCCTATTCGAGTCGAATGTTCAGTTTTTATTTGTGATAAAAATAATTATTCTATGATAATATATGATACAATTTTTGTGGAATTTCAACATCTGCAAGTATTGTTGAGTTGTTGTGAAAACGCCTTAAATTTGCGATAAGTAAACTATTTAGATTAGAGGTAATCTTTAAATTAATTTGTTTAGGTTTTGATATTTAATTAATAAAAGATTAGTTACAATGAGTCATTTAGAACTTACTTCTTGGGTAACTAATAGAGAAAAATATTTTGCTAGAATTCAAGCACTTTATGACGTGGGAAACAGATGTATTTTGTTATTAGAAAAGGAACAATCATACGCACCAGAACTAGATAGTTTTATTTCGCGTTTCAATAGAATGGAAGAGGATTTAGATGCTTTTGAACGCATAAATGATAAAATAGAATTTTAAATTTTAAGGTAGAAGAAAGAGAACGCATTGACGTTAATCAACCTTCAGTAGCCTATGATGAACTTTACTTTAGTATAAAAACGCAAGCTCGTAAATTAAACGTTCAAATTGAAGGGCAAACCTCCGCCGCCACTTCGTCTAGTGTAGTAAATATTGAATCTCATTCGGCAAAATTACCGAAAATAGAAATTGAACCGTTTGATGGGGTAAAAATAAGCGATTGGCCGAACTTCTACTCTCTTTACGTCACTGATTCATAAAATAAATCACTTTCAAAGGTGGAAAAATTAACGTATTTAAGAAGCTTATTAAAACAACACGCATTATCACTTATTGAATCCTTATCGATATCAGATCAGAATTACGATATTGCAATGCAAACTTTAATAAAACGCTTTCAAAATAAACGTTTACTAGCTTCAAATTATTTTGAGAAAATATTTTCATTTCGTACATTGTTTGAAGACTCCTCGAAATCATTAAATTCGTTTGTTGAAGTATTTAGTACGAATGTAAACGCTTTAAAGGCACTGCAAATTCCTGATTTATTTGACTTTACTATTTTATACGCTGGTTTACGATCACTGTCGCCTACCTCACGCAAAGAATTTGAATTCAAATGTTCTGATATGGATATTCCTAAATGTAACGACTTGATCAAATTTGTAGAAGATAGGATTAAAGTTGTTGAATTAACGCATTCAAACGCCAGGTCCGCGCCTCCGCAATCATGTAAGCCTGTTCTTGCAATTACTAAATCAAATAAGGGACATTTTAGCAATCCACGCAATTCATTGTTGTCTATCGCTTCCAATAAATCTGACATTACAAGAGGACATCCTGGATGCCCCTTATGCAGTTCATCACATAAAATTTACGCATGTGAAAAGTTTAAGGAGTTTCCCATTTCTCAACGTTATGATGTTGTAAAGAAATTTGCATTATGTTTTAATTGTTTAGGTTTTCATAGATTGTCTGTAGGTAGATCTCAGTCAAAATGTGTACATTGTGGAAATCCCAGGCATCATAGTTTATTGCACATGATTAATGATAATAAAAATCGTTCCTCATTAAATACTATACGAGATTGCCAAAATAGTATTTCATTGAAGGATGAGAATAATATAGTAGTGGCTGAATCAAATTCTGCACTGCAGACATTGTCCTGCTCTGTTACCGAAAATGTTTCGATGAACAATTGTTCAATATTGTTAAGTACCGCTATTATTGGGATGTATGATGCAAGTGGTTATGTAATTCCTATTCGTGCCGTAATTGATAGTGGTTCTCAAGTTAGTCTGATTACCAATGCTTGTGTATAAAAACTAGGTTTGGTACAATACAGAAATCATATCGCGTTGAAGGGGGTGTCTAATATTGCTATTGAGAAAAATAGAGGTTTTGTTAATTGTTCGATTACACCATTAAATAATTCAAATATCCAACTTTATACAAATGCTTTAATAGTTGATCAAATTTGTAGCGCCAACCTAATGTACCCTTAGTTTCAGATGTAAGGAATCGCTTTTCTGATCTCAGTCTAGCTGATCTTTATTTCGATAAAAGGGCTCCTATTGATTGTTTATTGGGCGCTGATTTATATACCGAAATTATGGCAGACTCTCATTCTATTATTAAGGGACAACCAAGTGCTATTTCTACAATTTTGGGATGGGTTCTGTGTGGCGAAGTGCCTCAACCCCTCTCACTGTCACTCAGTAACAAATCTGATCATACTTCGCTTTTTTTATGTTGTGAATCATTAGACACTTCTCTTCGCAAATTTTGGGAAGTTGAAGAGGTCAACCGCCCTCTGCCTGTTAATCCTGAAGATTCTATAATTGAATCGTAGTTTATAAAGAATTGTTCACGTGATTTTCAGGACGATATACTGTTAGTCTTCCTTTTCTTGAGGAAAATCCCATTCTACCTGATACTAGGATGTACGCTCAGAAACGCTTAATTAATTTGGAGAAACGCTTACAACGCCAACCCTCACTTTATATTGAATATCGCAATTTTATGGATCAATACATAAATTTAGGTCATATGAATATCGCTTCCTCGCATTCTAATTATATTATTCCACATCACTGCGTTGAAAAGCAGGCTAGTAGTACCACCAAAATTAGAACGGTTTTCGACGCGTCGTTTCGCCCCACCTTAAACAGTAAATCTCTTAATGATTTTCTATTACCAGGTCCTAAATTGCAACGTGATATAACAGACATCATTTGCAATTTTCGCCTTCACGCTGTAGTCGTTTGTTGTGATGTTCAACAAATATACCGCCAAATATTAATAAACAAAGATCAACGTAAATTTCAACACATTTACTACCGCACTGAACCTGACGCTCAAACATTGGTCCTATTCGAGTCGAATGTTCAGTTTTATTTGTGATAAAAATAATTATTCTATGATAATATATGATACAATTTTTGTGGAATTTCAACATCTGCAAGTATTGTTGAGTTGTTGTGAAAACGCCTTAAATTTGCGATAAGTAAACTATTTAGATTAGAGGTAATCTTTAAATTAATTTGTTTAGGTTTTGATATTTAATTAATAAAAGATTAGTTACAATGAGTCATTTAGAACTTACTTCTTGGGTAACTAATAGAGAAAAATATTTTGCTAGAATTCAAGCACTTTATGACGTGGGAAACAGATGTATTTTGTTATTAGAAAAGGAACAATCATACGCACCAGAACTAGATAGTTTCATTTCGCGTTTCAATAGAATGGAAGAGGATTTAGATGCTTTTGAACGCATAAATGATAAAATAGGAATTTTAAATTTTAAGGTAGAAGAAAGAGAACGCATTGACGTTAATCAACCTTCAGTAGCCTATGATGAACTTTACTTTAGTATAAAAACGCAAGCTCGTAAATTAAACGTTCAAATTGAAGGGCAAACCTCCGCCGCCACTTCGTCTAGTGTAGTAAATATTGAATCTCATTCGGCAAAATTACCGAAAATAGAAATTGAACCGTTTGATGGGGTAAAAATAAGCGATTGGCCGAACTTCTACTCTCTCTTTACGTCACTGATTCATAAAAATAAATCACTTTCAAAGGTGGAAAAATTAACGTATTTAAGAAGCTTATTAAAACAACACGCATTATCACTTATTGAATCCTTATCGATATCAGATCAGAATTACGATATTGCAATGCAAACTTTAATAAAACGCTTTCAAAATAAACGTTTACTAGCTTCAAATTATTTTGAGAAAATATTTTCATTTCGTACATTGTTTGAAGACTCCTCGAAATCATTAAATTCGTTTGTTGAAGTATTTAGTACGAATGTAAACGCTTTAAAGGCACTGCAAATTCCTGATTTATTTGACTTTACTATTTTATACGCTGGTTTACGATCACTGTCGCCTACCTCACGCAAAGAATTTGAATTCAAATGTTCTGATATGGATATTCCTAAATGTAACGACTTGATCAAA
Organism: Platerodrilus igneus; assembly: GCA_036346225.1. NCBI lineage: Eukaryota > Metazoa > Arthropoda > Insecta > Coleoptera > Lycidae > Platerodrilus > Platerodrilus igneus. The sequence goes on along the minus strand of JARFIW010000137.1, from coordinate 10,215 downwards.
TTTGTAGAAGATAGGATTAAAGTTGTTGAATTAACGCATTCAAACGCCAGGTCCGCGCCTCCGCAATCATGTAAGCCTGTTCTTGCAATTACTAAATCAAATAAGGGACATTTTAGCAATCCACGCAATTCATTGTTGTCTATCGCTTCCAATAAATCTGACATTACAAGAGGACATCCTGGATGCCCCTTATGCAGTTCATCACATAAAATTTACGCATGTGAAAAGTTTAAGGAGTTTCCCATTTCTCAACGTTATGATGTTGTAAAGAAATTTGCATTATGTTTTAATTGTTTAGGTTTTCATAGATTGTCTGTAGGTAGATCTCAGTCAAAATGTGTACATTGTGGAAATCCCAGGCATCATAGTTTATTGCACATGATTAATGATAATAAAAATCGTTCCTCATTAAATACTATACGAGATTGCCAAAATAGTATTTCATTGAAGGATGAGAATAATATAGTAGTGGCTGAATCAAATTCTGCACTGCAGACATTGTCCTGCTCTGTTACCGAAAATGTTTCGATGAACAATTGTTCAATATTGTTAAGTACCGCTATTATTGGGATGTATGATGCAAGTGGTTATGTAATTCCTATTCGTGCCGTAATTGATAGTGGTTCTCAAGTTAGTCTGATTACCAATGCTTGTGTATAAAAACTAGGTTTGGTACAATACAGAAATCATATCGCGTTGAAGGGGGTGTCTAATATTGCTATTGAGAAAAATAGAGGTTTTGTTAATTGTTCGATTACACCATTAAATAATTCAAATATCCAACTTTATACAAATGCTTTAATAGTTGATCAAATTTGTAGCGCCAACCTAATGTACCCTTAGTTTCAGATGTAAGGAATCGCTTTTCTGATCTCAGTCTAGCTGATCTTTATTTCGATAAAAGGGCTCCTATTGATTGTTTATTGGGCGCTGATTTATATACCGAAATTATGGCAGACTCTCATTCTATTATTAAGGGACAACCAAGTGCTATTTCTACAATTTTTGGGATGGGTTCTGTGTGGCGAAGTGCCTCAACCCCTCTCACTGTCACTCAGTAACAAATCTGATCATACTTCGCTTTTTTTATGTTGTGAATCATTAGACACTTCTCTTCGCAAATTTTGGGAAGTTGAAGAGGTCAACCGCCCTCTGCCTGTTAATCCTGAAGATTCTATAATTGAATCGCAGTTTATAAAGAATTGTTCACGTGATTTTTCAGGACGATATACTGTTAGTCTTCCTTTTCTTGAGGAAAATCCCATTCTACCTGATACTAGGATGTACGCTCAGAAACGCTTAATTAATTTGGAGAAACGCTTACAACGCCAACCCTCACTTTATATTGAATATCGCAATTTTATGGATCAATACATAAATTTAGGTCATATGAATATCGCTTCCTCGCATTCTAATTATATTATTCCACATCACTGCGTTGAAAAGCAGGCTAGTAGTACCACCAAAATTAGAACGGTTTTCGACGCGTCGTTTCGCCCCACCTTAAACAGTAAATCTCTTAATGATTTTCTATTACCAGGTCCTAAATTGCAACGTGATATAACAGACATCATTTGCAATTTTCGCCTTCACGCTGTAGTCGTTTGTTGTGATGTTCAACAAATATACCGCCAAATATTAATAAACAAAGATCAACGTAAATTTCAACACATTTACTACCGCACTGAACCTGACGGTGACATTCAAGAATACGAATTGAATACGGTCACTTTCGGCGTGTCAACCGCACCCTATTTAGCGCAAAGGGTGCTTCATCAATTGGTTGAAGATGAAGGTCAACAATTTCCTTTAGCTTCAAAAGCAATAATGCAACAAACTTATGTGGATGATATCTGCGAAAGTGTAGATACCATTCAAGAAGCATTACAATTACAAACGCAGTTAATAGACATTTTTAAACTAGGAGGTTTTAGTTTACGAAAATGGATTAGCAATCATCAATCTGTTCTTGAGGGTGTACCCATTGATTATCGCAATCACGCTTTAATTTTAAATACAGAAGATAATTCTGTTAAGATCCTTGGTGTTCAATATGAACCACGCGAAGATTGTTTTTCGTATCGTATAAATTCGAATCCAAGTGTTATGACTAAAAGAAGTATGCTATCTGAAATTGCAAAATTTTATGACCCTTTAGGGTGGCTTACGCCAGTTATTTTTTACGCAAAATTAATAATTCAAAAGGTATGGTTATTAGGATTAAACTGGAATGAGCCGCTTCCAACTAAAATTCAAGAAGAATGGAAACAATTCGTTATTGATTTACCCTTGTTAACTGAAATTAGAATTTCTCGTCATATCGATTTTAAGTTAGCACTTTCTCGTCAAGTGATCGGATTTTGTGATGGTTCGTCAAAGGGATATGGAGCGGTCATATATATCCGCTGCGAATTTCAAAATTATATTAATATTTATTTGCTTAAAGCAAAAAGTCGTGTAGCCTCGCTTAAAACTTTAAGTATTCCTCGCTTGGAATTATCTGCTGCAGTTCTTTTAAGTCGTCTATTAAATTCCGTCGAATGTTTTATAAAACAAATCGAACCATGCTCCGTTCATTTATTTACGGATTCGTCAGTTGTACTTGCTTGGTTACGTACACCGCCTCATACCTTAAAAACTTTTGTGTCTAATAGAATTGTTGAAATTTTAGAAACTTCTCTGCCTACTTATTGGCATCATGTTTCAACACAAGACAATCCTAGTGATTGTGCAAGTAGGGGTTTACAACCCAAATTCTTATCGCAATTTACCCTCTGGTGGAAGGGCCCTCGTTTTTTGTTTACGCTCTTTAGTACCTGGAACTTAAATTCTTGCAGTCCCCTACAGGATAATTTAGTACCAGAATTAAAGTCTGAAACGCTTATTGCCACCACCGCTAAAATATTGCCTCTATTAGAATCAATAAATAAATGTTCAAGTTTTAGTAAATTGCAAAGAAGTATTGCTTTTGTATTGAGATTTTGTTTTAATTCTCGATGTAAAAAATTACAACTTCCACGACGTACTGGTCCGCTTTCTCCGATTGAATTACAAAATGCTAGGTGTCTATGCATAAAAGAAGTACAGGCATTCTATTATTCTAATGAAATACACCAAGTAAAAACGAATCAGTTGTGTTCTCCTTCGTTACGAAAGTTAACTCCGTTTCTAGATAATCAAAACTTGCTCAGGGTGGGCGGTCGTCTTGTGAATACGACTCTCCCCTATGACGCCAAGCATCCCATATTAATTCCCAGAGACTCCCATCTGGCGGTCTTAATATGCGATTATACACATAAAATAACGTTGCACGGAGGTCCGCGTCTAATGCACTCTCTCATTCAAGGTCAATATTGGATTCTCAGAATTCGTCAATTAATACGTCATCGTATTAATAAATGTATGCGCTGTTACAGATTAAAGGCTCAAACCTGCGAACCGCAAATGGCAAATTTGCCAAAGGCTAGAGTTCAGCAATCGCGTCCGTTCTGGAATACGGGGATTGATTTTGCTGGACCTTGGACAATCAAAAAAAGTCACAGAAGAAATGCTCCGCAATCCAAAGGTTATTTGGCCATATTCGTTTGTCTAGCTACCAAGGCGGTACATCTAGAATTCGTATCGGGTCTATCCACCCCTGCATTTCTTGCTGCCTTAGATAGATTTGTTGTTCGCAGAGGTTTGTGCCACGAAATATTTTGTGATTGCGGCACTAATTTTAAGGGCGCGTCCAATTATTTCGACGATGTTTATAAAATGTTAAAGGACTCTAATACCGCTATCGCTGATCACGTTTCTACTGTCAGAATTAAATGGAATTTTAACCCACCATCTGTTCCGCATTTTGGGGGTTATGGGAATCGGGTGTCAAATCCGCTAAGCATCATTTGCACAGAGTCTTAGATCCTAGGATCCTTACTTTTGAAGAAATTACTACTATTATTACCCGCGTAGAGGCAATAATGAACAGTCGTCCGCTAGGTTCTATTTTATCAGATCCAAATGAAGGTACGGATTACCTCACTCCAGGTCATTTTTTAATTGGATCCCCTTTGTTAGCATCCCCAAAAATGGATTTTGAGATGGTTAAATTAAGCGGTGTGGATCGCTACCATTTACTCCAACAAGCTACCCAGTCACTCTGGCGCCAATGGTCAAGCGAGTATTTACACACGCTAATGCCGCGACAAAAATGGTATGCAAATCAACCAAATATAAAGGTTGGTGATATTGTTCTATTAAAGGTTAGTGACACGCCCCCGTTGTCCTGGCGACTTGGAAAAATTCTTGAGATTTATTCTAGCAAGGATGGCAGAGTTAGAATTGCCAAAATTAAAACTAGTACAGGAGTTTATGTCAGACCTCTATGTAAAATGGCTACCCTACCGCTGTTAGATTCTGAATAACAATTTTTTATTCTTTCAGTACTAAAAGTTAATTTACCTATTTTGTTTGGAGTTGTTATGATTTTGTATATTTATATTTAGCGCCATAGTAATAATAGTTGGCAGTATTGGATGAGAACGTTCGTTGCCGGGAAATGTTGTTAAGTTGTCATTCATGAGAGAACTGTCATGGAAAAAATAAAGTTAAGCTATGATATGATGATGATTGTACTAAATAATGTTTTTTTACGTTTGTAAGTTCAAATAATAAATTCGTACTTCAGGTTGCAATGTTATGTTTATATTACGGGACAAGATTTACTAAGTTATAACATTCTGGCGACGAGGATGCCGGCGGATAATGAAAGTAGAAGCATGCAGCAACAACCTAAATACATTCCCTCAAGTTTCGTGATCGAATTTTTTGATCAGAAAACGCAAAAGTTTGAAAGATGGTTGCAAAGGCTAGAGTCATCGTTCCAAATTTTCCAAATCGTGGATGTGGAAATGAAAAAGGACTACTTACTTCATTACATCGGTGTTGATGCATTTGAAATTGTGTGTGACGCATTATCTCCTGCTGAACCCCATACAAAAAGCTACAATGATGTAGTACAAATATTAAAGCAATTTTATGATTCGAGACCTGTAGAAATTGCGGAATACTATAAATTCCACCATCGCATGCAACAAGAAGGTGAAACTGTACGTGAGTATTTGGCTATTCTAAGAAAAATGGCAACACATTGTGGTTTTGCTACTTATTTATTAACTGCGCTGCGCAACCAATTAGTTTGTGGGTTACGAAATGAAAAAATTAGAAGTAGGTTATTAGAAGTTGCAGACCTAAGCCTAGATAAAGCTGTTGAAATGGCCAGTAGCTTAGAAACATCGTACAAAAATTCCAATGAATTTGCTGTAAATACGATACATAGAAGCAACAACAAATACAAAAAAGTTGTATTTGCGAATACGTCAAATCCGGGTATAAGGAAATAAATCCAGCACTCGCAGAGTGCAAAATCAAGGTCAACAGGACACACGTGTAGTCTGTTACAGGTGTGGCGGACAGCATTTGCTACGACTTGTAAACATATAAATACGAAGTGTAACTTTTGTAAAAAAATGGGACATCTTCAGCGTCAATGTTTAAGTAAAGGAGACAAAGGACGCAGTACAAAAAATATTAATGCAGTAAGCAGCGAATTTTCAGATCCGAATGAAGAGCAAGAAGTAACACATTATATTAATAATATTACCGGCGAAGCTACCAGCGACAGCAATAATAAGGAGTAATATTCGCAGAAAAATATGGACTGAAGTAAAATAAACGATCATCCTGTTAAAAAAATCGATAGTGGTAGTTCAGTATCGTTAATTAATGGAAATGACTTTCATAAGATTTTTAATGATCTTGAGCTCAAACCTACAAATATTAAATTGACTTCCTATTGCAATACACCTTTAACTGTTTTAGGTTATGCTGAGGTAGTAGTGGAGTGGCAACAGGCAAAACTTGAAAACCTTAAGTTATATGTAGTTAATTCTACAAATAATCCTCTGTTAGGAAGGGATTGGATGAAGGTAAACATAAATTGGAATGAAGTTTTTAAAGGTAATGTGAGTACTGTAACAAAACAACCGGTGTTCAGTGAAAACGATAGTAATTTGAAATTAAAACTTAATGCTTTGTTGCATAAGTATTCAGTTTTATTGGACGAGGATGCCGAATTAAAAAGAGAACCAGTATCGTTATCATTAAAGCCGAATGCACAACCTGTTTTTATTAAAGCTCGTCCAGTGCCTTATGCACTCAAAGAAAGAATTGAATCGAAACTTTTTGATTTAGAGAATAAAGGTATTTTAATTAAAGTAGAAAATAGTAATTATGCAACTCCTATTGTTCCCGTGGTTAAAGCAGACAAAATACGCATTTGTGGCGATTTTAAGGTTACTTTAAATCCACAACTAGAGGTAGAGGAGCACCCACTACCTACTGTAGATGAATTATTCTCAAAGTTAGGTGGCGGAATATTATACTCTAAAATAGATTTGCGTAGGGCTTATTTACAATGGAAAGTTCGTGATGAGGATCAAAACAAGTTAACGTTAAGTACACATGTAGGGTTATTTAAATGTACACGCATGATGTATGGATTAAGTTGTGCACCTGCAAAGTGGCCGCTAGGTTCTATTTTATCAGATCCAAATGAAGGTACGGATTACCTCACTCCAGGTCATTTTTAATTGGATCCCTTTGTTAGCATCCCCAAAATGGATTTTGAGATGGTTAAATTAAGCGGTGTGGATCGCTACCATTTACTCCAACAAGCTACCGAGTCACTCTGGCGCCAATGGTCAAGCGAGTATTTACACACGCTAATGCCGCGACAAAAATGGTATGCAAATCAACCAAATATAAAGGTTGGTGATATTGTTCTATTAAAGGTTAGTGACACGCCCCCGTTGTCCTGGCGACTTGGAAAAATTCTTGAGATTTATTCTAGCAAGGATGGCAGAGTTAGAATTGCCAAAATTAAAACTAGTACAGGAGTTTATGTCAGACCTCTATGTAAAATGGCTACCCTACCGCTGTTAGATTCTGAATAACAATTTTTTATTCTTTCAGTACTAAAAGTTAATTTACCTATTTTGTTTGGAGTTGTTATGATTTTGTATATTTATATTTAGCGCCATAGTAATAATAGTTGGCAGTATTGGATGAGAACGTTCGTTGCCGGGAAATGTTGTTAAGTTGTCATTCATGAGAGAACTGTCATGGAAAAAATAAAGTTAAGCTATGATATGATGATGATTGTACTAAATAATGTTTTTTACGTTTGTAAGTTCAAATAATAAATTCGTACTTCAGGTTGCAATGTTATGTTTATATTACGGGACAAGATTTACTAAGTTATAACATTCTGGCGACGAGGATGCCGGCGGATAATGAAAGTAGAAGCATGCAGCAACAACCTAAATACATTCCCTCAAGTTTCGTGATCGAATTTTTTGATCAGAAAACGCAAAAGTTTGAAAGATGGTTGCAAAGGCTAGAGTCATCGTTCCAAATTTTCCAAATCGTGGATGTGGAAATGAAAAAGGACTACTTACTTCATTACATCGGTGTTGATGCATTTGAAATTGTGTGTGACGCATTATCTCCTGCTGAACCCCATACAAAAAGCTACAATGATGTAGTACAAATATTAAAGCAATTTTATGATTCGAGACCTGTAGAAATTGCGGAATACTATAAATTCCACCATCGCATGCAACAAGAAGGTGAAACTGTACGTGAGTATTTGGCTATTCTAAGAAAAATGGCAACACATTGTGGTTTTGCTACTTATTTATTAACTGCGCTGCGCAACCAATTAGTTTGTGGGTTACGAAATGAAAAAATTAGAAGTAGGTTATTAGAAGTTGCAGACCTAAGCCTAGATAAAGCTGTTGAAATGGCCAGTAGCTTAGAAACATCGTACAAAATTCCAATGAATTTGCTGTAAATACGATACATAGAAGCAACAACAAATACAAAAAAGTTGTATTTGCGAATACGTCAAATCCGGGTATAAGGAAATAAATCCAGCACTCGCAGAGTGCAAAATCAAGGTCAACAGGACACACGTGTAGTCTGTTACAGGTGTGGCGGACAGCATTTGCTACGACTTGTAAACATATAAATACGAAGTGTAACTTTTGTAAAAAATGGGACATCTTCAGCGTCAATGTTTAAGTAAAGGAGACAAAGGACGCAGTACAAAAATATTAATGCAGTAAGCAGCGAATTTTCAGATCCGAATGAAGAGCAAGAAGTAACACATTATATTAATAATATTACCGGCGAAGCTACCAGCGACAGCAATAATAAGGAGTAATATTCGCAGAAAAATATGGACTGAAGTAAAATAAACGATCATCCTGTTAAAATGGAAATCGATAGTGGTAGTTCAGTATCGTTAATTAATGGAAATGACTTTCATAAGATTTTTAATGATCTTGAGCTCAAACCTACAAATATTAAATTGACTTCCTATTGCAATACACCTTTAACTGTTTTAGGTTATGCTGAGGTAGTAGTGGAGTGGCAACAGGCAAAACTTGAAAACCTTAAGTTATATGTAGTTAATTCTACAAATAATCCTCTGTTAGGAAGGGATTGGATGAAGGTAAACATAAATTGGAATGAAGTTTTTAAAGGTAATGTGAGTACTGTAACAAAACAACCGGTGTTCAGTGAAAACGATAGTAATTTGAAATTAAAACTTAATGCTTTGTTGCATAAGTATTCAGTTTTATTGGACGAGGATGCCGAATTAAAAAGAGAACCAGTATCGTTATCATTAAAGCCGAATGCACAACCTGTTTTTATTAAAGCTCGTCCAGTGCCTTATGCACTCAAAGAAAGAATTGAATCGAAACTTTTTGATTTAGAGAATAAAGGTATTTTAATTAAAGTAGAAAATAGTAATTATGCAACTCCTATTGTTCCCGTGGTTAAAGCAGACAAAATACGCATTTGTGGCGATTTTAAGGTTACTTTAAATCCACAACTAGAGGTAGAGGAGCACCCACTACCTACTGTAGATGAATTATTCTCAAAGTTAGGTGGCGGAATATTATACTCTAAAATAGATTTGCGTAGGGCTTATTTACAATGGAAAGTTCGTGATGAGGATCAAAACAAGTTAACGTTAAGTACACATGTAGGGTTATTTAAATGTACACGCATGATGTATGGATTAAGTTGTGCACCTGCAAAGTGGCAACGACAATACTACAAGGTATTGAGGGCGTTGTTGTGTTTATTGATGATATTTGTGTTACGGCAACAGATAATGAAACGCATTTTAATAGACTAGAGCTTGTATTTAAACGCCTAGAAACTAATGGCTTAAGAATAAATTTAGCTAAGTCAAAGTTCATGCAACAAGAAATAGAGTACTGTGGTTTTAAAATTAACAAGTTAGGCATTCATAAATGTTTTTCGAAAGTTGAGGCGATTCAGAAAGCCCCAGAACCTACTAATGTAACGGAATTAAAATCCTTGTTGGGTTTAGTAAATTATTATGGCAAGTTTTTTGCTAATTTAAGTACAGTGCTAGAACCATTGCATAACTTGTTACGTTCAAAAGTTCCCTGGAACTGGACGATTGAATGTCAGAATGCATTTAAGAATATAAAAGATAGAATGCAATCTGATGATTTTTTAGTTCATTATTCAAATAATTTGCCGATTACTCTTGCAGTAGATGCATCGCCTGTAGGTGTTTCTGCTGTAATTAGTCACATTCTTCCTGATGGACAGGAAAAACCTATACAGTTTGCATCGCAAACATTATCAGAGACTCAAAGAGGTTGAAGTCAAATTGATAAAGAAAGTTACGCGATAGTTTATGGCGTTAAAAAGTTTTATAAATTTTTATATGGGCGGCATTTTACTCTTTATACAGATCATAAGCCGTTGGTTCAGATTTTTTCGCCAACGAAAAGTTTACCGCATATGTCTGCAATGCGAATGCAACATTATGAAGTTTTTCTTCAAGCGTTTAACTATAGTATTAAGTATAGACGATCTGAACAAAATGCAAATGCTGATTTGTTTAGTAGATTACCAATAGATTCTGGAGATCAAGTTTCTCTTGAGGAATCTGACATTTACGAAATACATCAAATTGAAACTATGCCTACTAATGTTTACGAATTAGCTCAGGCAACAATTGACGATTCTAAATTAAATCGTTTATTACATGCTTTAAGAGCAGGAACAGATATACCTGCTGAAGTTAGATTTGGAATTGATCCTTTAGAATTCTCTATTCAAAAG
>JARFIW010000136.1:0-116501 GCA_036346225.1 Platerodrilus igneus | reverse complement strand
TTCCTAGGGCAACTTGCTTCCTCTGATAAATCAACTTGGTTAAGTAAACTACCGTTTCAAGCAATCGTTGTTCTTGCTTATTTTTGGAAGGATTCATATTTTTTATCACCTTGTTCTATTCCTTTATAATTATAATATCTTCTAGAAATTTAACTTATTTAACGCCAAACATTGACTTTTCTATATTTAAAGTTATCTCGATTGAGAAATTTTATATAATACATTGATCAGATTTATAACGTAAATCAAAATATGATACTACTCCGCTTAACCCGTCCAAAGTTTCAAACATAAATTTTTGAAAAGCTTCTGGCGAAGATGATAATCAAAATGACATTCTAACATAATAATATTATCCAAACAATAAATGCTAATATAGAGATATTTATTGTTCGAATCGTTCTTTTAAAAGGTAAACAATGTTTGAAATAGTAATTTCACAGAGAGAGGTTTCTTGTTTTGCTTGGTCTCATTAATTTAGAAGCATATACGTATTGTCGGAGGCTTTCACGTCCGGAGTCATTATAAATATTTATGGTTCCAGGTTGGAAACTTGTCGTTTTATAAACTAAGATCGACGTTTCGCCCACTTTTGTAAGGGGCTTCATCGGGACAAGAAAAGAAACTAAGTAATAATATAAAAATAATAATAAAGATAAGATAAAGTAGACAAGTTAAAGTGTAAAAAGTACTGTTACTCCTGAACCAGCAGACTCACTTGCCCATTCAAAGCCAAAAGGTGTCTTGTGGCGAAGTAACTGGTGAAAGTAGTGAAAGTGGTAGTTTATATAGGACGAGAACTTGATGCATGAGTGATCATGAATAGAGAGGAGTGTCGTAGCGGATCAGTGAACGTCACGGTTCCACTGTTGTGATCATAGGCTTGTTTTCCAAATGGGGGAAAGGTAGTAGCCACCGTCTTTGTTTAGATTATTAGAATTTTTATTGATTTCTATGGATTCTCTAATTTTTCTATTGTAGAAAAATGGAATTCTGGCAATTAGTTTCGTCTTGTCAAAGTTAATGGTATGGCCTGTTTCATGTTGGTGTTCGGCCACCGCTGAGCGATTGTACTGGCTTGTTCTTAAGCATCGCTTATGCTCGTTTAGTCTAGTCTGTACTGACCGTCCTGTTTCTCCTATGTATACTAAACCGCAGCTGCAAGGTATACTATATACGCCTGGGGCTTTAAGACTATTTTCGGAATCTTTTGGAGTTGGTAATATTTGTGAAATTTTATTAGTGGGTTTATAGATTGTTTTGATGTTGTGTTTACATAGAATTTTGCCAATTCGGTCTGTTACTCTGTGTATATATGGAAGGATTGCTAAAGATCGTGTATCAGGATTACAGCGTGGTTTGGGGGTTCGTGTAGGATACAGATGCCGGTTTATTACTCTGCCGATATTTGAGTTACGAGAGCCGTTTTTTATAAGACTAGTTTTAAGATGGGTTAGTTCATTATATAAGTGTTCTGGTTGTGAAATCTTAATTGCACGGTGGACTGGAAAGTTGATTACCGATGATTTTTGTGAGGGTTGATGATGTGACGACGCATATAGGTATCTGTCTGTGTGTGTGGGTTTTTGATATACGGAATGACCTAATCGTCCGTTAGATTGGCGCTCCACTAGAGTGTCAAGAAATGGCAGAGTTCCGTTCTTTTCAATTTCTATAGTGAACTTAATATCTTTATGTTGATTGCTTATGTGATCTAGAAAATTAAGCATTTGGTGTCGCTGGGGCCAGATTACAAAAGTGTCATCTACATAACGGTGCCAAATGTTTGGTTCAAGGTCTGTGGATTCTAGAGCCATGGATTCCAAAGACTTCATGAATATATTGGTCACAATAGGGGATAGAGGTGAGCCTATTGATGTGCCCGAAGTTTGTTTGTAAAATTGTCCGTCGAAGACCAAATCGGTAGAAGTTTGTTATGTACCAAATTCTCGTTATATGAAGGGGGGGGGATAGTACGAACAAAGCACCGTGAACTACTTGACATAGTAAATTCAGCCGTGGCTCGCTAGCTGCCTTCGAGGTGTGATCGAAATTGTGGGCACCACCCCTATTTTAATTGAGTTCTGCCTAATATCGTAAGATGATGGCACGGATTCCTTGTTGTTACCAGAGGCCTACAAAATAAGGGGAAAGTCGACCTCTTCTGGCAAGAACCCGGGACGGCGAAATATTGGGGTACCAATTATCCCCCTAAAGTTACCAAGCTTATATGTAGTACCTGGTCGCTGGAAACAAGGACAAATAATTTGTCTGAACTATGACTACGATGTAATGATCAATTAATAGGCGCAACACCCTGTACATTAAAATATCTGAGTTCCTGTGTACAGTAATTAATTTCTCACTTTTTACCACTATTAACTCACGCTGAAGGCTAACACCATGACATTCAATATGAAACACATCCTGTTAAATTATGTCACTTTTCAAATAATACGCTTCTATTTTCTACGTTACAGAAATTATTGTCAACATCACATTGGTACATCTCCTGAGGGGTGTAAAATATTAATAATTAACGTATGCCCTAACGGATCCTCCTATATTTGTGCGAGAATAATGATAGCTGCTAATAATCTAAACTAAGGAAAGAATGTACAGTAATGTTATATGGGAAACATCTATAGATATTTTTAAACTGCACACCTATAGATTAAAAATGTTTATGGCAATGAATATTACTTACAGCACAGAAATATTGTTGTAAATTCAGGAATTCAGCACAGGATTTTTTTGATGGTATCACAAAAATATTTGGAATCTCCAGGACTAGGACGGCAACATAAGCAATCTTTGAAGACGGTTTCAGACGCGACACAATAAAATGTACCCCATGAACTACTAATTTACTATTTAAAAGGATCTCGCTTGAACTAGACTTGCAATTGAAACTAAAGGGTCTATCTATAGAAATATCATCTTAGTGTGTTAATAATTAACGCCTTAGCCTAATACCGTAAAACTATAGACTTTATATACGTTGGGTAAGGGTTTCCACTGAATTACACTCGGAGACCCACGGATCACACAACTCACCATAGAAATTAAATATCCGTCTCTATTAAGGACTAGAAACGTACTGGTTGTTTAAAACCAATTTCGTCGACACACTAATCAAATTCCCCAATCTAAATAAGGGGGAAAAAATTCAATCAAGCATCACATCCTTGACTCGAATTCTTTAAAAGCACATCTTCCGCGCGCGCCCTGTTCTACCTTCCCTCTCCGAGCTACCGACGGCGCATTCATACCTTAACTCTTGAGTCCCCGACGCTGACTGACTCTGAAGAACTACGGACTACCCTATGTTACCACTATCGGAAATGAGTGGGGTGTAACAACTAACCTGAACACGTGCTTGACATGCATGTGAAACGTGAAACTGACTTCTTACTAAAACCTCTTAACATCTATTCTGGGAATGGGATGAGTTGTACTTAACGGTACCACACGGCTTACGAAGAATATGTATTGAATAGAGCCGCTTACTCATCATGGGTTTCTAAAATGACTAATATGCCAAATGGAATTTCGACCACCTGCAATAACAAGCATAAGATAAACTATTTTAAAACTACCTTGAGTAAATCACAATACACCTAACTGTCTAAAATATGAATCTTAAAATGAAAAAGTATACGAGATAGGTAATGTGAATTTATTAAATAAAAACGAAGGTTACAAGTTAAGCATTCTTCAATGAGCGTGGCCAGGTACCCAAATTCGTTTTCTTGAGATAGGAGTTGTTTAATAATGGAGACAGCGTCTATGGCAGGTACGTTTGTAAATAGGGATGTTACGTCAAGACTGACTAGTATATCATTAGGGCCCAGCTCAATATTTGCAATTAGTTTTATGAAATGAGCGGAGTTTAAAACATAGTAGGGGTGTTACCGGAATAAAGTTTTAAAAAATTTGCTAGGTATTTTGCCAGGTGGTAGGTTGGTGAGTCAAGTGTGATAACTATCGGACGGAGGGGGACATCAGGTTTATGGACTTTAGGAAGGCCGTACAAGCGAGGCGGTTTGATTTGCGAGGTATTATACGTTTTTGAGTAGTTTTGGGAATATTAGAGGATTTGATAAGTGCTGAAATTTCCCGTTCAAGCTTTGAAGTGGGGTCTTTTGTTATAGGAGAGTAGGAACCGTCTTGTAATATTTGTTTAAATCTTTTCTTTGTATTCCGTACGGTTTAGAATTACAGTCGCATTACCTTTGTCTGCAGGGAGTATAACCATTTTCTTGTTTGTTCGTAGGTGTTTTAAGGCCGCCATTTCGTGCTTTGTCACATTTTTGTTAGGAGCTTTGGCATGTCGGAGACATTTATTTGTTTCAAAGTGAATTAAGTTGGCATCGTCTTGGGGTAGGGATCGGATCGCTTATTCTACAGAGCTAATGTTTTCCTCTGCAGGAATTTTTCTAGGTGCAATTGAGAAATATAGTCCTTTGGACAGGATATGCAGTTCGTTTTCGAATAGGATATGTTCTGATTGGTTTATGACGGTTTTTGAGGACAGTTTTCAGGTAAGATGTTTTTTCAGGGTGTGAAAGGTTCTTGGAAAGTTGCAAGAATATGCGTAAGTGGGTTTTGGTGGTGATTTCGGTTTTTTTTTTGGGCTTGCAAGTATGAAATTCAGTCAAACATAGTCCAGTCATTGCAGTTAAGTGTGGCGGATAATGTTAGATGGAGCTGTAGGGGTTGTTTAGAAATATTGTCTATTTCTTTTCGAGTATTGGAAATTCGTTTGCGAAGAAGTGAGTTCTGCTGTGAAGAATTTTTTGGTTGGAATATGTTTTAATGTGGTATTTTATTTTAAGGAAATTTGGAACTATGTCAGAATCACGACATCGTAACAAAAAGGTGAATGTACAAAGTAATTTTGCTAGTGAATGTTTAAGGTTACTGAAAGTTTTTGGTTTTCTTACAATATACTCCCCATAAAGGCTTTTGTGATATTGTCGGGGGCTTTCATGGCCGGAGTCATTATAAATATTTATGGGTCCCAACCCGGAACCATAAATATTTATAATGACTATCCAAAACTATCCAAAAACGCATAATACCTCGCGAATCTAAACCGCCTCGCTAGTACGGCCTTTCTAAAGTCCATAAACCTGATGTGTCCCCCTCCATCCAATAGTTATCACAATTGATTCCCCAACCTACCACCTGGCAAAATACCTAGCAAATTTCTTAAGGGCACGATCGGATGTATGGTTGGCTGCCTAAAATCCATCAAAAAACAGGTTATTCTGTTTGGTAAATAACTTTTGTTGGATTGAAAATATGCAAAATGTAACTCCACCATTAGACTCACAAAACTTTGTACTTTCTAACGAAGGTTTGCTTTTTTTTCTAAAGTGCAGTAATAAGCAAGAAATAGCTGTTAAAAGTAATGGTAAAAATTCACTTACTTTATTTTAGTTACTACATCTAACATAATCAATTTGTATATAAAAAAAGCATTCATTGGATAGCAGAATACATATATAATCGTTCTGTTAAAAAAAATTTCAAAAATATTGATCATGATAGCCGTAATGTACTGAATGGATTTTATTGAATTATAACATTAATTGTACGCCATTTTAATAGAAGTTGTTCACGACTTCCTCCGAAGATGGCACTGTTAATGATGTGTAGAATAAGGTTTAAAACCAGAATATTTCAAATTGAATTATTTTGGACTTTGTTTTTGTCGCATTGAAATGAAGTAAACTAATACTATATGGTGAATTACCTTTTGATAAGTGTAATATAATAATGATTGGATTAATTGCGAATATTTATGAAGCCAAAAATGACATAACCTCAACATCCATGGTTGTTTGTAAACTTTCATGTTTATGTTTACAAGCGATAAGTAAATTATTACAGCAGTGTTGCTTTGTGAAGCTTATACTATTTATAATAGTTTTAAAAAAAGGGTAGTGTGCCGTATCCCAAAACGTAACTTGATACTCTACAATATTCAATATAAGCAAAATATTGCATCATGTTAGCAAGAGTAATGTTTATTAAAATATCTTAGTGGAACCATTGCAGGAAATAGGATACATTTTGTTACAAATTAGGTTGCGAGTTTGGTATTCAGCAAAATGATTACCAATTTGAACGATCTGGGGAAGACATTGTCAAAAACGATGATTATTCCTACATCATTTTACACTTCACTTTGGGGATGTTCATTGTTTTATGTATCTTCACCAGGGTCTGCAATGGTAATTATATTTTCAATTTGAAAAGTGTCAAAATCAGCTTTAAATATATAGGCAACTTATTAGTGTTCCCATTCCTTACCCCACGTAGCAGACTTCCGTCATTTTTGGTCATACATAGTTCACATGTAACGTAAAATAGATGTGATAATAACATTTTCTCAAATTGTGCTGCCGGCAAAAAATGATTATAATAAACAATAAACTTCAAAACTCCCACTAATTATGAAATATATTTTAGGCTAAATTAAAAATAAAAATGGAAAAGTTTATTTAGGATTAAACAATTTACGAAACTAGACCTAACACAATAGTTAAATAATGACAAAACTAGCTTCCGACAACAGCTTTTTCAATTGTAAGGTTAGTATAGACCGACATGCATATAGTTGTTTAAGTGCTATATACGACCTTTTATTAACCTTGCAACATGTGACTTAAAGCGTAGATCATCGTCAAGTATTAAACAGAAATTTCTTGAAGAACTAACTAATGGAAGAGGTATTGTTAATTATGACTTTTATCTTATCCTTAACACAATCTCTAATTTTCTTTGTGATCCGAAACAACATCAGCATCAATAGTACCTGCATGAACAAATAATTCATCACTTGATAAATATATGGAATCAATAAAGAGTACTGCTGTTATTTACTATGCGCGAGGTTCGTTTATTACTTGGATGAATCCATAAGAATCAATGCAGTGTGTGATAATATTACTTAAATTGAAAAGATTCACATTGACATCACCTAAACATATTATATTACCCATCATTGATGCTAAATAAGATAATATATTATCTAGTTCATCAACACAACTAAGCAGATTAGAGTTTGGGGATCTGTATACTGTGCCTACAGTAAAAGTTTTGCGATTTAATTTAAACATTATCCAAAATATATGCAAGTATACGAGTCAACTGCAAACCAAACAAAATAACCTGACATTTAAGTTCCTTCCTTACGTACACCAACCCCACCCCTGGACCTTTCCTTGTGGTAGCCAACACACTTGGCGATTTAAAGTGTCACGTTGGTGGTATTGATGTAATGATTGTATCCTTTTTTAACTTTTGAAAGCAAACAAGTTTTTGTAAACGAGTCGATATAAATTTATTGCACAAATAATAATGACAATAAAACTTAAATCTAAATTTCTTGTATAAAAACTCTAGCAGGTCATGAATGGTTAAACATCAATCGCTAAACATTAATAATTTGTTAACATAAATATTGCACAATAAATAATGCAATTTGGTGACCGTTACCATACACTTGTGTATTGTGTTTGTGTTGGTCTCGTGCTAACAAAACCAACTAAAATTACCGCGTAGGTAATACTGGTTATTCTGATCAGTATCACAGCCACTGCTATCACTATTTGTATCACCCACTTTGATAATTAAAGGTTCGGAAACACCAAACTGCTGTACTATAGCCCACCATTCCATCATACATTTTTCTGCATGTGTGATACATTTTTGCCAATATGACCCATCTATTCTTTGCAAAGATTCTTGCCATATCAAGTTGACATTTGTGTTATTATAAAGTTGGTTAAGTCGTCCAACATTTTTATTGTAATATTTTTTACAGTTCGCCCATACCAACTCTATAGGATACTCGCAGTGATACGGAGGTAACCGCAAAACTTTGTGTCCGTTTATTTCTGCTAGGGTATCTATTTCATAAATTTTTGGTTGTGGATGTTTTTTAATTAATGATAATAGTTCCCTTTTTAACGTGTGACTGCCGCAACTAACATTGTGTTTAATCAAGTAATCAATGATATTTAGCATTGTCTAGAATAATTACACTGGGTTTGCTTAAATTAGGAATTAAACGTTCTTCAAACCATTTTGTAAATAATGCTGCATTCATGTCTCCATGATAGTCAGCACTTGTAGATTTTGTAGAATGCAAAAGTGCTGCATTGGGGATGAATCCAGTTTTGTTGCCTGCATGTACGACTATGAACCTGTAATAAAAAATATCTCTATTAAATGTAATTTTAACTTTAAAAAACTAACCGTTTTCCTTCTCCAGGAGGTTTTCTCTTTACACTGAGCTTTGAACCATCATGCCAACTCTTCTTAACAGAACCTCGACTAAAAATCCACGTCTCATCCAAGAAAACAGGATCATAAAGTTACAATTGTTTGTACATTTCATATGCTCTTAAAAACTTCACTCGTGTAGCAGCAATATGTTCCTGTTCAAGCACAGCCCTTCTACCATCGTCCAATTTAAAAGAAAAACCAATTGTTGATAGAAGTCTCGTCAGACTAGACTGGCTGAAGTTAAAAATTTGAGCGGTTACAATTTCTTGTCGTAAAGATTTAACAGTTACATGGAGCCCTAAAAGCATAATACTAAAAAACACTAAATAAAATTGTTATGAAATCTATATTACATTTGGAATACATTTCGTAAATTTTTCGTTTAACTGCATCTATTACAAAACCATCTACATCAGACGATTTAGACTTGTTAAATTTTCGGCGCTTGCTCGGTGACTCAGGAACTTTATTTTCTTTTCGGGCTTCTAAAACTCTTTTTTTAATGGAACGAAGAGAACTCAGTCCTATCCCACAAGACTCAGATGTTCGCTAACAATAAGCAACAGTTAAAACACAACATATCACTTGAAAATTTGATTATACCTGCAATACTGACTCAAATGGGGCCAAGGTTCCATGATTATCATGTTCTCTTTCAAAAAATGTTAGAACATTCATCACCAACAACTGAGCTTGAAAGTTCAAATGTTTGTTACGAAGCGTGTTCATTTTGATAAGTGTTGACCAAACACTATTCAATGTGTAGAAGGTTATCAGAATTATCTTTAAAAGAAAAGTAGAAAATCGCAAGTGAAATAACAAAGCACTAATTCTAACCTAACCTTAAAAATGTTTGACAATTAATTACAAACAGAAATATTTTATGGACATACCTTCAGAGTGGTTGCATTGAATTATACAGCCGACGAATATTTTTCTAGCTATCCTTTTTAGATGGGGAAGAGCCAGGTAATAGAGTAGCATAACAATATTGTAGCTGTGTTTTATTCATATGCGCTAACGATGAGTCATGCTTGACTTTATTTGATTTCACCTATATCTAACGCTTTGCTTGCTGTTCAACAACTTCGAAATTGCTGAAGGTCATTTACGATGAATAGTTACAGAAATGGAGAAAAACCAGCATCGTACCGTATCCTAGCAACTGTTATTTGCCTAACTTGGAAACGAACCACTACACTACTAAAGTTAAAATAAAGTAGTTCCCTCTATCATGCGAAAGTTATACCACAAAGGCGGCTATTTTTAAATTAGTTCGTGTTATGAAAATAGAGGGATGCTATCGCGCCCTTAAAACCTTATTCCGTTAACATGCCTACTAATATTTTAAACTCCGCTCATTTCATAGAACTAATTGCAAATATTGAGCTGGGCCCTAATGATATACTAGTCAGTTTTGACATAACATCCCTATTTACAAACGTACCTGTCATAGACACTGTCTCTATTATTAAACAACTTCTACCTCAAGAAAACGAATTTGAGTACCAGGTCACACTTATTGAAAAATGCTTAACTTCTATCTATTTTGTCTTCGACGGACAATTTTACAAACAAACCTCGGCCACACGAATGGGCTCACCTCTATCCCCTATTGTGGCCAATATATTCATGGAGTCTTTGGAATCGATGGCTCTAGAATCCACATATTTTAACCAGAAACCTGGCTCCGTTATGTAGATGACACTTTTATAATCTGGCCCCATGGACACCAAACGCTCAATAATTTTCTAGATCACATAAACAATCAACATAAAGATATTAAGTGCACTATAGAAATTGAAAAAAACGGAACTCTGCCACTTCTTGACGTTCTGGTGGAGCGCCAACCTAACGGACGACTAGGTCATTCCGTATATCGAAAACCCACACACACACACACACACACAGACAGATACCTACATGCATCGTCACTTCATCATCCCTCACAAAAATCATCGGTAATCAACTCTCTAGTCCACCGTGCAATTAAGATTTCACAGAAAGAACACTTATCTAATGAACTGACCCATCTTAAAACTAGTCTTATAAAAAACGGTCATCGTAGCTCAGATATCGGCAGAGTAATAAACCGGCATCTACATCCTACACGAACTCCCAAACCACGCTGTAATCCCGATACACGATCTTTAGCAATCCTTCCATATATACACAACAACAAAACAATCTATAAACCCACTAATAAAATTTCACAAATATTACCAACCCCAAAAGATTCCGAAAATAGTCTTAAAGCCCCAGACGTATATAGTATATCTTGCAGCTGCAGTTTAGTATACATAGAAGAAACAGGATGGTCAGTACAGACTAGACTTAACGAGCATAAGCGATGCTTAAGAACAAGCCAGTACAATCGCTCAGCGGTGGCCTAACACCAACATGAAACAGGTCATACCATTAACTTTGACAAAACGAAACTAATCGACAGAATTCCATTTTTTTACAATAGAAACATTAGAGAATCCATAGAAATCAATAAAAATTCTAATAATCTAAACAAAGACGATGGCTACTACCTTTCCCCCATTTGGAAAACAAGCCTATGTTCACAACAGCGGAATCGTGACGTTCACTAATTCGCTACGACACTCCTCTCTATTCATGATCACTCATGCATCAAGTTTTCGCACAAGACACCTTTTTGGCTTTGAATGGGCTAGTTCTACTTCTACTCGTCAGGTCGTATGCTTTAATTGCGATAAACTTGGCCATGTTTCGACACGTACTCGTCCTAAAGTACTCCATTGTTATGGTTACGGACATAAGGGAGTTTCTCGCCGCAACTGTCCAAACTGTCATTCTATTACTAATAGGTCTTCGAAACATACTTCAAATACTATCCTCACCTCTAGCTGCCTAATTTTTTTTGCTTCTCATTCTATGTTCTCTTCTGTCCCTCATCCAGGTCATCCTGCTACTACTATCAAAACCTACCCTTCTTCGGTGAATACAGCTTCGAACAAAATTTTCTCCGTCTCTAGTTCTACATCCTATTCTACTCCTCGTTCTGCTCGCCCTACTTATTCACTCTCACCCCAGACTGTGTCTCCACCACCATTGCAACCCATACTTCGAATTAGCGACTTGCAGGTAGCGTCTCAAGAATTTGTTCCCGCTTTCTTAAACGATTCTACTTAAGAAATCCCTGTCGTGTCTGCAAACACAAATGTCGCTGAAGTGACGATAACTTCTAATTCAGTCTGCGACTTGAAGTCCATGAACCTGTATCTTTAATGCTTCCTCTCGTTTTCGAAATTTTACCTGTTCCTGCTTTCTTAAATGCTTCTACTCAAGAAATTTCTGTCGTACCTGCAATAACAGCCGTAGCTGGTGACAATAAATCCTAATATGAATAGAGAGAGTCTCGTTGAGAGGTTGTGAGCCCGTAGCTATAATGCCTGCTGCTGTCGTTGTTCAAGTTTTACCTGATCCTGTTTCGTTATCTACTATTGTCAAGGAATCAGTTCTTATTGTGGCTGACATTTTGTCTGTTCCCACTCCGTTGTCTAACAGTGATGAAGTCCTACTTGATTCTACTCCTTTATTGGACGTTCATGAAACGTTACCTACTCTTACTCATTTTTCTCATGCTGACAAAATGCTAGTTGTTTCTGTTCTTTTAACTAAGGTCGGTGAAATCCTAGCTGATATTCTGTTATCTAATATTGACAAAGGTCAACCTGATTCTGCTTCCTTATCTATCGTGGATGAAGTTCTTCTTGATACTGTTTGTTCTTGTAACGTTGATGAACTTCTACCCGATTCTGTTCCTTTAGGTGATATGGTTGAAGTGCTATCGGATTCTGCTCCTTTTCCTAAGGTTGATATTCCTACAGCCAATGCTGTTTTCTTTCCTAACTGCGATACTTCTGGTCCTTTATCTAACGTTGTTGAAATTTTATCTAATTCTGTCCGTCTATCTCGCGTAACTGAAGTATGCTCTACTTGTATTTTTTCATAAGGTTAATTCTCATACAGCTAATACTTTTTCTTTTTCCACCGTTGGTATTCTTACCGCCAATTCTAAAAACAAACAACTTTCTTCTATGACGCGTTTTGAGTTTTCTAAACTACCCTTGCCACCTCCTATATCGCGTGCTACAACTACTACACCCCTGCTGTCTCTGTTTTGCAGAAAGCTGCCCATAAGGGCAGAAGTTTGTCTATGCTCCTTCCGAACCGGAAGATGCATGTCGGCGAAATCCTAATGTCCTTGATCTTGTTTCATTTTCTTTCTGGCGGCGTATACGTTTTAAGCGCAATACCTAGTCCTCGTGCCCCAGGTTCTTATGCCGACTTTGCTGTCTTTAGGTTTTGATTTTTGGACGTTACGATTTTGTTTTACTTCCCTGTTTTGCTAGGTTTCCTTTCGTTTTCTTGCTCGTTCTTGCGTCCGTGTGGGTCTGGGAATAGAATAGTCCCACGCTACGATCTGCCTGTCGTAAGAGGCGACTACAGCTGTCCAACACATTGTTACCACAGGAATTTGTAGCAGCATGAGCTGCCTTAAAACGTTACAACACAAGACAAGACAAATATGCCAATGAAGCAGCAAGAGCCAGGCAGCATAATCCACAGCTAACGCAGTCTCAAGGATGGGGTGGGTTTACTCCAATTCGCTTCCCTGCCGAGATGGTAACCTAAAATTCGATGATAATAATAACCCTTATATATGGCGCCACCTAAGTTTAAACTAATACACGGCTGGGCTCCTTTAAAACAAACCTAGTAAGTCCTTCAGTTGCGGGAAGATACTCCAATCTACATATCTTAACATTTATACATAATAACACTAGGAAAAGTAAACAATGCAATACATAAATCTAATCCACATTACTATTAAATCAAGAATAACATCATATGATTATATTGATTCTATTTTTATCTGAATGCGCTATCATGCGGGTGTAAATAATTTCAGTACTTTTACCAACATAAACATTAACGGTCAAATCAACATATTAATTAAATTTAAAAATACCATGAGGAGCTTGGTATACCTTTAACCTCAATGTTAATATAATAACGTTTCACACACAACTTGCAATTATATTTTGATAAGAAAAATTCAAACCAGTTGGCTCAAGTTCACAACTTTCTCTTGTATGTATTTTAAATTTATTATCTCGATTAAACCGAGGTTGGAATTAGTCGCCCGTAGCAATTGTCCAAACACAAATAGCAATGCCAAACAAAAAATGGGTTTCTTACCAGATGTCCGATTCTTTATGATATACGGCTTCTAAACTGCCAGGTGGGTTGGTACACAGGAATCTTGCCTGTATGCGTGTCCTCAAAATGTCGTTACTGGACACAGCACCAATAGCAATCTAACCACATGAACACGATGAAGGCACAGAGGAACAACAATTAACAACTCCTAAACAAACAGTCTGTACAAACAATCGGAGTCAAACAATCAGGACCAAACAATCAGGACCAAACAATCGGGACCAAACAATCGGGACCAAACAAGCCTATCAATAAACATTGTTAGAATTTCACGTATTAACATTAACACCACTTACCGATATAGATCGGGTTAGTCATTCAGAACAAAACAATTTATGCTCTTACGATCGCCGATCGATAAGACAACAACTTCGTTTCAATTACAAAACCCTCGCACGGAATATGAGAAGAATAATTTCTTAAATCTATATTTACCAAAACATTCTTCCCAAACGAAACCCAAGTTAACCCAAATATTCAAAATTTAGAGCAGACAACAATACGTCTATACAAGTTAACTGGATCTTTTGAAACGGGAAGTATTAAAACCAGGCCACTTTACATGAGACCAACATTCAATTATTACACTGTAGATAACAGAACCAAAATTCCACTTGATAGTGTTGTAGAAGGATACTACAACTATGGTATTTCCTTAACCATATAAATTTTACGAATTAATTTTAAATAAAAGGCTAATAATAACGCAACCAACAACTCAGAGGTGTCGTAAAAGGTAAGTAACGAAGTCAAAATTAATAGAAATGTCGTTGCGAAAATTTATAACGTAACAACATACACACATGCACACTTTTTACACGCACTCTACATCAACACACACACTTTATACACACATACATCCACACATTTCATAAACACACAGTTCTACTTGGTTCTTCTTTCTTTCGTATTCTTCTTGTTCTCCTTGAACTCGTGTGGGTCCGGGAATAGAATAGCCCCATGGTACGACCTGCTTGTCGTAAGTGGTGACTACAGCGGTCCAACACATACACACACTTTATACACGTCCCATACATACCCACACACTTCATACATACACACATATACCCACACACTTCATAAACACACAGTTCTACTTGGTTCTCCTTTCTTTCGTTTTCTCCTTATACTCCTTGAACCCGTGTGGGTCCAGGAATAGAATAGTCTCATGGTACAACCTGCCTGTCGTTAGAGGCGACTACAGCAGTCCAGCACAACACATACACTCACACACACACAATTTATGCACAACACACACACACACTTTTATGCACAACACACACACACACTTGTTACACACCCACACATATGCACACATACAAACACACACGCATGCACATGCACAAACCTACTCATACATAACTACACTGGGATTTTAGACTAAACGAGCATAAGCAATGCTTAAGAACAAGCCAGTACAATCGCTCAGCGGTGGCCGAACATCAACATGAAACAGGCCATACCATTAACTTTGACAAGACGAAACTAATCGCCAGAATTCCATTTTTCTACAATATAAAAATGAGAGAATCCATAGAAATCAATAAAAATTCTAATAATCTAAACAAAGACCATGGCTACTACCTTTCCCCCGATTTGAAAAACAAGTCTATGTTCACAACAGCAGAACCGTGACGTTCACTGATCCGCTATGACACTCCTCTCTATTCATGATCACTCATGCATCAAGTTTTCGCCCTATATAAACTACCACTTTTGCTACTTTCACCAGTTACTTCGCCACAAGACAACTTTTGTCTTTGAATGGGCAAGTGAGTCAGCTAGTTCAGGAGTAACACTACTCTTTACACTTTAACTTGTCTATTTTATTGTTTTAACTTGTCTATTTTATCGTATCTTTATTATTTTTTTATTTTATTACTTATTTTCTTTTCTTGTCCTGATGAAGCCCTTTACAAAAGTGGGCGAAACGTCGACCTTAGTTTATAAAATGACACGATGCCAACCCGGAACCATAAATACGTATACGTATTTATTATCACCACATTCTTTTTTAGGTTAACACCTTTGGTTTTTATAAACTGGCATTGTTCTATTTACATCAGTTGCAGTTTTGAGTGTACATAATATAAATTGGGTTTGTATTAGTATATCCTGAAGTGCAGTAGAGCATTTTTCCGGATTCCATGATCTGGTAATCTCTGCATTTTCTAGCTGGGGTTCCTCTTGAATAAGCACCAAAATTAAATTGCACTCAACTAGACAAGTATTCCCTGACATAGTCCTTCATCTTGAGTTAGCTTGCAATAACTAATTATCCTATTATTTAAAGTCGAGTTCAACAGAATTTTCTGAATTACAGAAGTTTGGGTAAGATACTTTACCATGCTGCTCTATAAAATATCTAACTCAATTTCTTAACGGAAACTGTGTATAAAAGTACGCGACGAACTGAATTGAATGAATTATTTATATATATTATCAGTTGATACATATACTAACGCACTTTATTTTTTCAGTGACCTCCACAACCAACTTCATTCTGAAATTCTTCACACCGCATATCAACGCCGTTTGATGTATACACGTTCGAAATGGACGTCTTGTCCTCCATATATGGTTGATGTGACAAAGTGTAATTCAAGAGCCTACCTCTCTCGTCCACATGATCTACATCGAATTCAACCATGGATATTCCGAGAGCTTAGTGCTTTACTAAATGTAAAAATCGGGAACCCATTCTTAGTCCAAATCGCGAATATGATTTTACAGCGTCTTTTCCGCTGGCATATTTTGAGTGAATCATTTAAGGTTTTCATTCAGGGTTTTATGCCAAAGTATGCACAACAATTCGTACATGAACTTTACAATTTCTTACGGTCACCATATACCATGTTGGAGTATGATATATTAAGCAAATACATTTCCAAAACTCGAGGTCAACGAATGGGCGCAGAGTTCAACATGGAAGGTAGACTTGCTAAGGCTAATAAGCATAATGCAGAAGAGAAAGATTGTGTAAGGCGGCTCAGGAAAGGAGGCGATGTTAACATAAAAGCAGTTGGTGCTTCAAAGCGTTCCCGTCCGTTAATGATGTTATGTACTGAAGGTCATAAATTAAGATTAAATGCCACCGCCGCCGGCGACGCTTTATTGAGAGAATTTAATATTACGCCAATACGATTTAAATTGGCTAATAATAGGTAATCATTACCACTTCAGGTACTAGTTAAAATATATTTTAATTGTTACAGTATTGTAAAGTAGAAGTGTGTGTGTGCGTGGGTGCATGCATGCATGCACACATGAGTTTGTGTGCATGCACATGCTTGTATGTGTGCATGCATATGTGGATGCTTTCTTGGATGCATGCATGGGTGTGGATGGTACATGCATGTGTGTGTGTGCACATACTGTGTTAGTTGAAGGGGCATGTGCATGTGCATTATTATTAAAATGCTAAAAAAATTTAAAAACATTACGTAATTAAATATAAAAGTACACTTTTTTCTTATTTTTGATCGCCTGGCCAATATCATTCATCAACGTCTCATAATAGGTGTATTTTGCCTTGGTTCTTTGTTTCTTGTATCTGTTATAGGTCGCTTCATGTAGTTTTATAATTTGTCTAATTGTTGAAGTAATATTAGGTGGGCTATTCTTTTTTATTTTAACAGTACGAATTGGTGTATTTTACGTCGTATAAATTGATATTAGTTAGTTACGTTTATTTTTCTACATACCCTATATAGTGTACCTGTTCAGTATAAGCCCGCTTAACATAATTTTAACTCAAATCTACGTTACTTTTAAAACGAAAATTTATTTGATAAATTAAATAGTCAATACCTTGTTTTAGGTATCCGTTAATTTGTTAAACATTCCGATAACGTATAATTGCTTTTTCTTGTGTTTCCCATTTAAAGACTTGTCGAAATAATAGATCCTACTATTAGTTGATAGTGCGTTTTCCAGTTTGATAATCGCGCTTTTGATAACGCGAGGATTGCAGTTCGAACTCGTGTTATTTGAACCCATTTTTAATTTTGATTTTGCAGCTTGTGCGTTGAAATATTTTCTACATTATTCGTCACAGTACTTCAAAAGCAATGCACGTTTTTTTTTGTTCGACAAGTAGGAGGTATCTTGCGTGTATTGGTGAGTTTTCCCGCGCTTACCCATTCTAATCAGATTCTCTTTTTAGCTTTTAGCTGGAGGCCAAATGGGTTCTTTCTTTATATAGGCCCAACTGTTTGTTGACGTAGACCAACTTCTTTTGTCTGTAGACCGCTGCTGCAGTTACGGTGGCAGGGCGAATAGATCCTGACTACCGTGGCGTTGCTGTGCTGACTCACCCCCGACGGTTTGCAAGCTAAGTATCCATACACATACAGGTATACAACTTGTTTTCTTTTGTGTATATCAAGCGCATATTCCGTATCAGCGTTTGGTGTAGTTGCGTGATAAGAAACGTGACACTGTAGAACTATTGTTTGTTGCTGCGAATCGATATTATCGCTCTACAGGTGTGATGTACCATTGTTAAAAATGTTTGACAGACACACGCTTATTTTTTTCTACTGATTGGTTTATTTTACAAACGGTATTATGTACAATTTAAAAGAATGTTTGACCAACGCTCTCGCACTTTAATTCTTTCCTACTGATTAGTTTATTTTACAAAAAGTATTAGATGTAATTTTAAAAACGCTTGACAAAAGCTCTCACGTGTTTATTTACTACTGATTAATTTTATTTTGTGTAAAATACGAGATGCGCACTTCGTATCTAAAGTACTAAATTGTTCATGTCACATAATTGTTTGCTTTGAAATAGTAACGCTTAATTTATTGCTTTTGCTTGTTTGTACAGAATCCTTTATTTATTTTTATTTGTTAATAGATAATCGTGGGCGACGTGCTTTTTTGGGTTTTTTTGGTATGTAGGCGAATCCCCCCACTCTCGGCGGTTGGTAGTTAGCCTGGTATTTACTTTTAGTCCGGCTACGTCTAGGTATATAGCATAATTTCTGACGCCCTGGTGTGGGGCTGCGAGTTTGTTTTAGTTAATTTTTTTGTGCTCAGATTTTGTTTCGTGTAACTTTGGCCCTGATTTTGTTTTAGTTAACGGTTACTTCGATTTGGTTTTGATTAATTTCTACTTCGAGTTTTAGTTAATTTTTGCTCCAATTTTTTTTGTTGTTAGTGCCTAATTTCCTACATTACCCGCATTTCTCGGCCTGATGCTACTAGTTTTTTCTTTTTTTACGTTCGGCCTATTGTTTATTTTTCTTTTTCTTTAGGCTCTTTAGTGTTCCTCATATGAGAATCGGTTTTCTTTATTTCTTGTGTGGGTTTGATCTTCTTGAATTTTGATTTTGTCCTGTTCCGTGATTGCTAAATATCCTTGGTTAGCTCATGTCAGATTATTGGACTTGCGTTTTCGCCAATAATCCTAGTCTATTAAAAACGTTGGCGCCCAAGGTTTTTCTTTTTTCTTCTTTCCCTCTCTGTATATTTTGTTCTCCCTATCAAGCCTAGAGTTAGTTCTTTTTCTTCCGATTTTTCTTTTATTCTACAGCCCTATTCTAATTTCTATTTTGTTGTTTTGCTCGTCAGGTCATATACTTTAATTGCGATAAACCTGGTCATGTTTTGACACGTTGTACTAGTCCTAAAGTACTCCATTGTTATGGTTGCGGACATAAGGGAATTTCTTGCCGCAACTGTCTAAACTGTCATCCTACTACTAATAGGTCTTTGAAACATACTTAAAATACTGTCCTCACCTCTAGCTGCCTAATTTCTTCTGCTTCTCACTCTACGTCCTCTTCTATTATCAAAACCTACCCTTCTTCTTCTTTGAACAAAATTTCCTTCGTCTCTAGTTCTACATCCTATTCTACTCCTCCTTCTGCTCGCCCTACTTATTCACTCTCACCCCAGACTGTGCCTCCACCACCATTGCAACCCATATTTCGAATAAGCGACTTGCAGGTAGCTTCTCAAGAGTTTGTTCCCGCTTTCTTAAACGATTTTACTTAAGAAATTCCTGTCGTGTCTGCAAACACAAATGTCGCTAAAGGGACAATAACTTCTAATCCAGTCTGCGAAGGTCCTCTTGAAGTCCATGAACCTGTATCTTTAATGCTTCCTCTCGTTTTTGTCAAACTTTTACATGTTCCTGTTTTCTTAAATGCTTCTACTCAAGAAATTTTTGTCGTGCCTGCAATAACAACCGTAGCTGGTGACAATAATTTCTAATATGGATAGAGAGAGTCCTGTTGAGAGGTTAGTGAGCCCGTAGCTATAATGCCTGCTGCTGTCGTTGTCCAAGTTTTACCTGATCCTGTTCCTACTCCGTTGTCTAACAGTGATGAAGTCCTACTTGATTCTACTCCTTTATCGGACGTTCATGAAATTTTACCTACTCATTCATTTTTCTCATGCTGACAAAATGCTAGTTGCTTCTGTTTTTTTAACTAAGGTTAGTGAAATCCTAGCTGATATTCTGTTATCTAATGTAGACGAAGGTCAACCTGATTCTGCTTCCTTATCTATCGTGGATGAAGTTCTTCCTGATACTGTTTGTTCTTGTAAGGTGGATGAATTTCTGTCTGGTGCTGCTCCTTTCTTTCATGTTGATAAACTTCATTCTACTCTATCTAACATTGACGAAGTTCTACTTGATACTGTTTGTTCTTGTAACGTTGATGAACTTCTACCCGATTCTGTTCCTTTAGGCGATATGGTTGAAGTGTTATCGGATTCTGCTCCTTTTCCTAAGGTTGATATTCCTACAGCCAATGGTGTTTTCTTTCCTAACTGCGATACTTCTAGTCCTTTATCTAGCGTCGTTGAAATTTTATCTAATTCTGTCCGTCTATCTCACGTAACTGAAGTGTGCTCTACTGTATTTTTACTTAAGGTTAATTCTCGTACAGCCAATACTTTTTCTTTTACCAACGTTGGTATTCTTACCGCCAATTCTAAAAACAAACAACTTTCTTCTATGACGCATTTTGAGTTTTCTAAACTACCCTTGCTACCTCCTATATCGCGTGCTACAACTACTACACCCCTGCTGTCCCTGTTTTACAGAAATATGCTTAAAAGTGACAGAAATTTGTCTATGCTCCTTCCGAACAGGAAGATGCATGTCGGCGAAGTCCTAATGTCCTTGATCTTGTTTCATTTTCTTCTGGCGGCATAAACGTCTTAAGCGCAATACCTAGTCCTCGTGTCCCAGATTCTTATGCCAACTTTGCTGTCTTTAGGTTTTGATTTTTGGACGTTACGATTTCGTTTTACTTCACTGTTTTGTTAGATTCTCTTTTGTTTTCTTGCTTATTCTTGCACCCGCATGGGTCCGGGAATAGAATAGTCCCACGGTACGATCTGCCTGTTGTAAGAGGCGACTACATCGGTCCAACACATATGCACACGCACACTACATCAACACACACACTTTATACACACATACACCCACACATTTCATAAACACACAGTTCTACTTGGTTCTCCTTTTTTTGGTTTTCTTCTTGTACCCCTTGAACCTATGTGGGTCTTGGAATAGAATAGCCCCATGGTACGACCTGCCTGTCGTAAGAGGCGACTACAGCGGTCCAACACATACACACACTTTATACTCGTCCCATACATACTCACACACTTCATACATACACACATACACCCACACACTTCATAAACACATACACCCACACACTTCATAAACACACAGTCCTACTTGGTTCTCCTTTCTTTCGTTTTCTCCTTATACTCCTTGAACCCGTGTGGGTCCGGGAATAGAATAGCACCATGGTACGACCTGCCTGTAGTTAGAGGAGACTACATCAGTCCAACACAACACATACACACACACATACTTTATACCTGCACAACACACACACACACACACTTCTTACACACCCACACACACACGCCCACACTTTATACATGCACAACACCTACACACACTTCTTGCACACTCACACACATGTACACATATGCATACACACACACACACACGCATATGCACATACCTACTTATACATAACTACACTGGGATTCTGTTTTATTTACTTTTCTACGATTCTTTTTTTTTTGTTTTGTACTTGGTGCTTGGTGTTATTCTTTTTGGTTTTTTTTTGTTTTTTCTCGTTCCTTTCGTTCCACATTCCTCTCCTTTTTCCTGTTGCTGGTCTTCTTTGCTGTCGGTCCCTAGTCCGATAGTTTTGTCCATCCGCTCCTGTGGTAGGTGCTTTCTAGTCCGTTTTTCTTTCTTCGGAAACCACGACTTCATTGACTTTAGGACTAATTAGCATATCTTTTCTTTGGTTCTTCAGTTTTGGTTACCACAGTTAATAGTATATCGTTTCCTTTTACCAGCGCTCTCTTTCTCTTCCTCTCGTTCTCCCTGGTTGTTCTTTTTGTTTACTTGAGGCTTGACCTTTGGGTCCTGTTTTGGTTGGCACTGTTGGTTTTCTTCTTAGTTCCTTTTCTTCTCTTGAGGTTGATAACCTTACTGTTTCTTTTGAGAAACATCTGCCCGGTGACGACTCCGCAGTGCTGAGGCCGTTCCACCTTAGTCCTCCTTGATTGCATATTACCCGTCTTCCCTTCCTTCCTTCCATTTTTTTCTTCTCTTTCTATTATTGGATTTTGTTTGGTGTGTGTTTTTTATAATATAACAATGGTAAAAGCAATACAAAAAATTTTTAGTACAAAGTGAGGTAATATTGGGGAGTAGCAGAAACGTTTCCTCACACACCAATTAAACATAAATCAGATAAAATGTTGACAAAAGATAAATAGATAAAAACACAATTGGTATGAGTAATTAAGTAGTATTGATTTTTCTTTCTTTCTCTTTTTTTTTTCTTTTTATGTTTTAAAATAGCATGCAAGTCTATTGTAAAAGGTATCAGAACGACAAAGATATGGTAAAGCAACGGATAGATATTTAAAGTAATAATCAGTAGGAAACACTTTAACTTACAAAAGTCCTTCAGCAACGCCTCCTTGCAACTGAAGTGTGGGATTCGACGATGTCCTGCACTAACGAAGCACTTCACCCTTGACTGTGAGGATGTTGATGAAACTTATCACACGTTACACTAATCACACCTACGTATTTCACTGGGGTTAGCAGCAGACAATATCACGCGTCGAAACTATATAGTTGATAAATTTCTTGGTAATTCTATTTCCTAAGACAATAATTTTCGAAATATTTTGTAGCACTAGTTTGATTTCAACTGGGACCAGATGTATATTATTTTCATAAACATCCTAATAAGCAGTGACAAACTACAGCCAATACCTTAGTAAACCGGTAATCTATTATATTTCACAAACACGAAACTTGCACAAGCAAAGATCTATTTTAGATTCTTTGTTGTTAGAAAATTCAGAAACGACATTATCCACAGTATTTGGGATAATCCAAAGTATGAACTCAACCGAAAACAAATAGTAAGCAACGCGTAAGCAATAAAAACCGTCCGTCAAATGTCCTTAAAACACACGTGCGTCGACCAAACACGTTCGCCTATAAAACATACTATTTCAATCGGAATTAGCACTACGCTCTGTACAGTTAATATACAACTTTTATTTCACAAGAAAAACAACTAAAAACAATTAGTAAAGCAACAAGGAAACAGTATTTTTAACGTAATATCATATATAGGAACGAAGCACAAACTACAACTACTTTTATTTCAAAAGAAACTCAACTAAAACCACAATGAATATATAGGAACGAAGAACAAAATAACACTGCCCTCTAATCTGTTTATATTCAACTCGTTGCTATTACAATAACCTCTTATCGACTCTTATCTAAACTTGTATATCCACATAAGGAACAAAATTTATACGACGGCAGCCAAGAACGATGCAATTTATTTATTAATTGAAAATCAAACTTCAATTAATCTATTTTTAAATTACTACACACGAGTTAATAAATATAAAACATAGAGATAGTAGTTGCAGAAATGCATTTACGAATTGAGTATAGAGTAAAATGTTAAACTATTAAAAATTGCACGTTACAGATGTACAATTATATGTTGTTTCTCGAAATTTATCTCCTTTCTATCTCACTCGGTTACCTCCGGTTCGATCTCGACAAGAGTTGGAAATTGAGTGCTTACAGTTAGAACGCAGAAAATTTTGCGTTGAGAACTATGTGGAACCAGATTTTGCGTTCGCACTCGCTTCGCTTCCCACACATACACTCAGTCATCCTGACCGACCTTTCAAGGCCCGTCCTACACCTCCGATTCGACATAACGTTCCTGTTACCGTATCTCCTGCCCCTGCCCCTACGTCTGCTCCTATCAGTCAGGTCACCTGCTTCAATTGTGACGAACCTGGGCATATTTCTACTCGTCCTAGTCGGCAGGTCCGACATTGTTATGGTTGTGGTAGAAAGGGGATTACCCGACCTAACTGCCCAACATGTACGGCATTGGTAAACCGACGATAGGGTTCTTAGGCCGAGGCAAAGACCCTATTCTTTCTCTGTCCTCGGATATCTCTTTTTCTGGTCTCGAGGACCAATCTCGTTCGGTGCTAAACTATCTGTGCATTAGTGTCCGGGGCGACCAACGCCCATATTTATCTGTCCAAATCTTTGGGATTCCCTCTACTGGGCTGTTAGATTCAGAAGCCACTCGTACAATCATTGGTGGTCCTGGTTGGTACCGATTACGTCCTTTGAACCTTCCTCCGCATAAGTCTTCATCTTTCTGCAGCCTGACCAACAACTCAAAATGTCCCATCCTAGGTTTTGTCTCCCTTCCTATCACTCTCCCAGATTCTGTGATTACCCTTGATATACTGGTTATTCCCGAAGTCTCCCACCAACTTATACTCGGCATTGACTTCTGGCAGTCTGCAGTGTGTATCTGGTCTTCTGGATGGTCAATGGACTTTTGCTCCTCTTTCCTCCTTGGCCATTATTACTTCCGCTCCTACCCGCATTAGTTCCGACCTTGGTTCCGAACAACAACTTCGACTCGACTCTTTAATCGCTTCCTCCTTTTCCAAACAACCTCCTGGTCTCGGCTGTACTTACTTAGTACAACACCACATCCGCACGTCAGCCGAGCCCAACAAACAACGTTATTATCCTCTTTCCTCTCCGCTCCTTGAGGTTGACCACTCGGAACTCGATGAAGTGTTCAGCTTAGGGGTCGTCGAACCTTCTACTAGTCCATGGTCTAGCCCTATTGTACTGGTTAAGAAGAGAGGCGATTCCTACCGGTTCTGCATTGATTTTGGAAGGTCAATCGAGTCACCCAAAAAGACGCATATCCTCTTCCGTACATTTCTACCATCCTTGACCGGCTCCGCATTGCTCGTTATCTCTCCTCGCTAGATATCCGTTCCGCCTATTGGCAAATCCCTCTGTCCCCTGAATCCAAACCCATCACTGCCTTCACCTTCCCTCATCGAGGTTTATTTCAATTCTGTCGTATGCTCTTCGGCCTTCATAATTCTCATGCCATCTTTCAACGTCTTATCGATCAGGTCATCGGTTTTGACCTGGAACCATTCTGCTTTGCCTACCTCGATGATATCATCATTGACACTCCTTCATTCGAAGAACACCTCCGAATTCTTGACCTAGTCCTTTCTCGTCTCTTACATGCTGGCCTTACTCCTCGTCAAGACAAGTGTCATTTCTGCCTTCCTGAGCTTCGTTATCTTGGTTACATCGTTAACCAGAATGGTCTCGTTGTTGACTTTGATAAAGTTGTGACAATCCTTAAGATCCCTCCTCCCTCCATTGTTAGCGCAGTCCGTTAACTGATTGGCATGACCAGTTGGTACCGTCGTTTCATCCCGAATTTTGCCACCCTCACAGCACCACTTTCTAACCTGATCCGCAAAAACACCCCTTTCTCCTGGACCCCCGATTGTCAATCTGCCTACCTTTCCCTTAAACAACACCTAATTTCTGCTCCCCTCCTTTCCTGTCCTGGCTTTACCTTACTCTTCACCATCCTCTCGCTTTGGTTTGGGTGCCATCCTTAACCAACCCCATCCCGACGGCGAGAAGGTTGTAAGCTATATCAGTCGGTCATTCACCAAGCCTGAGTGCAACTACGCAGTTACTGAGAAGAAGTGTCTGGCGGTGATGTGGACGATTGAGAAGTTTCGTCCTTACATCGAGGGTTCCCAATTTTTCGTTATCATTGATCACCACTCCCTCCTTTGGCTCAATAAACTTCAAAGTCTTTCCGGTCGCTTAGCCCGCTGGTCTCTTCGCCTCCAACAATATGACTTTGCCATTATTCATCGTAAGGGCAAAGATCATGTTGTTCCTGATGCCCTTTCTCGTTCTGTTCCGGTCCTTGAACCAGTTTCTATTTCCACAGTCACTTCTCTCGAAGTCTCCCTTCCTACTCCGGATCCCTGGTACAACGCCATGCTTCAAAAAGCTTCTAACGCCGTTACACGTTTTCCTTCCCGGTTCGTGGTGGACAATGTCCTTTTGCGTCGTCACAAAACTTCTATCGCTGCCGATTCTCTGGACGATTGGAAGATCGTCGTACCTTCTGAACAGCGTAAAAATTTGATATCCCTCCATCACGATTTTCCTACTTCCAAAACTTCTGCTCGTCTCCTTCAAAAATATTTCTGGCCCTGTCTCAGAGCTGACGTCGCTCGTTACATCTGACGTTGCCCGATTTGTGCTGTTCAAAAGTTGAACAGTTACCCCCTCCTGGTTTATTCGCTCCTAGGGCCAAGCCATCCTATCCTTGGCAAGTCTTTTCCTGCGACATAGTAGGTCCTCTTCCTCGTTTCACTCGTGGTCACTCCTATGTTCTGGTAGTGGCTGATTATTTTACTAAGTTTCCCTTTTCTTTCTATTACGTACGACCACTGCACAGTCCATCGCCCAAGTCCTAGAAGATCAAGTCTTCCTTTTTTTCGGTGTCTCACAATACCTTATTGCAGATAACGGTGTACAATTCCGTAGCCATCAGCTTGCCTCCTTGTGTGCCTTTTATTACTCTAAAATCTTTTTCACCGCCCGCTATCATCTCCAAGCCAATCCTGCTGAACGTTTTAACCGAGTCCTCAAAACCATGATTGCTTCCTATGTGTGCAACGACCAACGTCATTGGGATGTGAACCTCCCAAAAATTTCTTGTGCAATCCGCACCTCCAAACAGGAAATCATAGGTTGCACTCCGTTCTTTGCTCTATTTGGTCGTGAGCATATCCTTTCCGGCGACTATTTTGGACAGTTGTCCGAAATAAACGACATATACATTCCTGATCCCGAACATCCTTCCGCAGATCCTGACCACTTTAAGAATATCCGTTCCCACATTCTCAAAAAACTGTCTGCGGGTTATCGAAAAATTCACAGCCGCTATAATCTCCGTCGTCGTCCTGTCTCTTATCAACTAAGCGATTCTGTTTGGCGCCGTAATTTCACTCTGTCCGACGCTTCACGTTATTTTATTGCCGAACTTGCTTGCTTTTAGATACATTGGTCCTTTTTCCATTTTTAAAGTCGTTTCTCCCTGGACCTACGAACTTCAGGTCACAAGTCCACCATTCGGCACGTTAAAGATCTGAAACCTGCCCATCCGGACAATCCCAATGCTCCCGATCTCGCTCTGTTTTCCTTCTGGCGGCGTAAACGTTGTAAGTCTAATACCTATTCCTCGCCCCCAGATTATGACGACTTTGCTTTCCTTCGGACATGATTTTTGGACATTACGATTTCGTTTTGCTTCCCTGTTTTATGGGGGTTCTTTCGTTTTCTTACTTTTTCTTTAACCCGTGTGGGTCCGGGAATAGAATAGTCCCACGGTATGATCTGCCTGTCGTAAGAGGCGACTACAGCGGTCCAACACATACACACACGCACACTTTATACATGCACACTACATCAACACACACACTTTATACATATATACACCCACACATTTCATAAACACACAGTTCTACTTGGTTCTCCTTTCTTTCGTTTTCTCCTTGTACTCCTTGAACCCGTGTGGGTTTGGGAATAGAATAGCCCCATGGTACGACCTGCCTGTCATAAGAGGCGACTACAGCGGTCCAACACATACACACACGCACACTTTATACATGCACACTACATCAACACACACACTTTATACACATATACACCTACACATTTCATAAACACACAGTTCTACTTGGTTCTCCTTTCTTTCGTTTTCTCCTTGTACTCCTTGAACCCGTGTGGGTTTGGGAATAGAATAGCCCCATGGTACGACCTGCCTGTCGTAAGAGGCGACTACAGCAGTTAAACACATACACACATGCACACTTTATACATGCACAACACATAACACACACACACCTCCCACACACACTCACCTACTCATACCTCAACACACACACCCACGCACGCACGCACGTACACACGCACGTACGCACGTACGCACGCACGCACGCATGTACGCAGCACCCACACATACACACACGCATGCATGCACGCACGTACGCACGCACCCACACACACACACGCGCGCGCGCGTTCTCGAAGTGAAAGGACGTGTTTCGCGTAGTCGTGCTGTTAATCTTTATTTAAGTGAAAATATAGTGCTTAAATTTATTCTGAATACATCAAATGTTGAACTTTTATACGGTGATTGATAAAACAGTAAGAGTGTAGTGAATTTTTACTCCTGCATAGCAAAAAAAGTAATAATACGTACATATATTGTCGATTCGTGTTTTTAATAACATAGAACTATACCTTAAATACCAGTTTTGTAGTGTACATTATCTAATCATCTGTATTTCCTTCATTTAAATAATGTTATCTCTCCTTATGTTGCACAAGGCCTTGATTTTAATTTGCAAATAATCTTAGGAATGCAATCGATCGGCGAAGTTTCTGACAACAGGGGCATTGCTGATAATAGTAATAATACAGATCAAATCAAATCTACTGAAAGCAACCACGGTCTTAGATCTAATGTAAGATCTGAAACGTTTTCAGACGTCATAAAGGCTTTGTTTTTTCCTAAAAAAGAACAAGCGATCGTCTTTCCTGCTGTAGAAGGAATCTTGGTGAAAGACTATGTAATCGCAGTTGGCTACCTATTGACCCCGAAAAGTATTATCTTCGCATCGCGGATGTCAAATAATTGAATATGTATTTATTTAGCAACTAAAGAAATTGTAGAAGACATGGTAACAAAACATACTGGAATTAACATCGGAAGTATTTTTGTTCCCGTGAGGAGGTTAATTACCCCTTCAAAAAGAATAGTTATTTCAAATGTGTCACCATGCATACCACATGCTTTAATTGAAAATGTACTAAAAATTCACGAATTAAAGCTACTGTTACCTGTTTCATTTATTGGTGCAGGAATAGGACTAAGCGAGTACCGTCATGTTATGAGCTTTAGGCGGCAAGTGTATATAGCAGCACTGAAAAAATACCTGAAACTCTAACATTAGAATTTGAGAACGAAAGCTATCGGATTTTTGTTTCGGTTGAAAAGGTTACATGCTATATTTGTAAGCAAGTGAGACACATTTCGTCAAAATGCACGGTTCAAAACGTAGATACTACAGTAAACCTACAAGAAAGTGAAGTAAGACAACATACGCAAAAAAGACTGCCAACTTCTACACTAGAGTCAGCAGAAAGCCTACGTGAAAGCCCTATTCATGAAGACGTCGAAGCATCACTTCTAGTAAGTAATGTAACGGTATGTAGCAAAGTGAACATTGATGACGATGACCTTGGCTTCCCTTACAAGTCGCAAACTTCTACAAAACGTTCGAGAAAGAAGTTAAAAATTGATAACTATCATGAATTGGAAGAATTATGGCCAAACAAGATATCCAGCTTAGATTATGTACACTTTACTGATTTTCTAGTACAAGTGAAAGGAAACGATAAACCTTTGAGTATAGCACGTAAATATACTGACAACATCGATGCACTTTTAGAACTAATTAAGGAAGCGGTCAAAACATGTAAAACTCGAGCAATAAAAGAAAGATGTAAAAGGTTGATTATTTCGTTGAAAAATGGATTATTAGCAGAAGGCGAAAAAAATTCTTCACCCCCGATGACAATTTCTGGCTCACAACAATCGTTAAGCAGAATGTCATCAATGGAAGAAGTCAACAGTGACCAAAGTTTTTATTAACAAAAATAAACCTTTAAGTGAAGTAAGAATGTACATAGAAACTAGTTTATCATAGACAATTTTTTTCTTTCTTAACCTTTTTAAAAATGCCTACACAAAATTTAAAAATTATTACTCTTAACGTCAAAAGTATTCGGAGCGAACTGAAGTGCGTGCAACTATTAGAATTTTTAGACCATATAAAACCTGTGGTTGCGCTTTTGCAAGAGACGAATTTAAACAATAACGATTTGCCATTGTTAAAGATGTTTTCAAAGTACCACTGCTTTCTTAATCCAGCAACAGTTAATTATTCTGGAACAACAATTTTATTAAGAAAAAACAACTATCAGGTGATATGCCACGAAATTTTATACGATTCATATCTTCAGCATATGTGTCTGAATATAAATGATCAAAAGTGGCATATAGTGAATATATATATATATATATATATATATATATATATATATATATATTCCCCATAAACCGGAAATCGCGCACCAAATACTTGAAAAATTATCAAACTGGATGCAAGAAGAGTTAACTGACGAACAAAAAATTATAATTGGCGGAGATTTTAATTGCACGGTTTCAACAACATTAGATCGCCTACATTCTGTTGAACGATACAAAGATATTTCAGAGAAGCTGATGAATATCATAAATGGCTTTCAGTTACAAGATTGTTGGCGCATTGTTAACCGTACGAAAGGAGGATATACGTACTTTACACACCGTTCTGCAGCAAGATTAGATCGTTTTTATTGTGCACAAAATGTTGTGACGTCGTTGATATTTTCAATTTTACATGCTAGCTTTTCAGACCATTTAAGTGTTGAAATTAATGTCAGCACGAAATCAAATTATACGCCGCCGATCTATTGGAAACTCGATAACCGACTCCTAAGCGACAACAGTTTTATAAATTGCATGCACAATTTTCTAATAGACAAAATTAAAGCATATGAATATGACGTCAACTTATTATCTAACTGGGACAAACTTAAATGTGAGATTAAAGAAATAATAATTCAGTATTCCTGACAACAAAAACAAACAAGAAATATGCAGCAAAAGGCAATAGTGAATCAGGCAAATAATGCTCCTGATCCAAATTGTAAAGAGGTGTATGAGCTAGTAAAAGAAGTTAAAAACACATTCAAGATAAATGCTGCCCATATGATTACTATAACAAAATACAAAGAAATATACAATATAGACCGTCCTGTACTGGGAAGATTAAAACCACGCTCACAACCTCAACTGCAGAAATTTGTAACATTCGAAACTTCTATTAAATATGTCTGCTCTACCATTCAAGCGGCAGAGCCTCGATAGATTACGAGGGGTTCCTGTTTGATGGTCAAGCCCAGGGTAAAAGGATGTTGAATGGCTTTGAGAGAAAAGGATCCCTCTAAGGAGTTCTTCCAGCCAGCTAAGTTTCTTCAACTTAGGGCAGAGCTATGAGCTATGGTCGTAGGATGGTATACGAAAAAAACAAAAGGAATTTTATTGGACGCCACCGTATCTTAATGAGTGTTTTATAAGTAATTATTCGAAGATCAGATACGGAAATCTTCGAAAGAAAAAAAATTTATGACAAGCAACATATACAACAATGCTTACTGTGGTTTCTGCAACCTGGAATAGGAACGGCGATCTCGTGCTATCTGAAAATTAATCACACTTAGACATTTTCCAACTAGGGCTTCATGAGAGCCTAATCACTTTATCACAAAAATAATTATATGTAAATTACTAATCAAAATTATACCTTCAAGAAAAACTTTTAACATTAACACTAATAATACCTTCCTTCAGTACTAAAGCTTCTAAATTATAAACAGTTTGTTTCTGTAGGACAAGCTTCAAAGAAAGAAAATTTTGAGACAACTTAAAAATTTTTTCT
Organism: Platerodrilus igneus; assembly: GCA_036346225.1. NCBI lineage: Eukaryota > Metazoa > Arthropoda > Insecta > Coleoptera > Lycidae > Platerodrilus > Platerodrilus igneus. Next base: position 84,924 of record JARFIW010000136.1, on the reverse strand, counting down.
ATTAATTTTGTTTTCAAAAAATATTTATATATACATTGTTTATACAACTTATTTATACGGAGACTTTCGAAACAGTTCCGTGGAATAGTGTTTTATTAAATGCATAAATTATTTTAGTTTTCAGTAAGAAATTGTTACTTTTAATTTACGTGACAATGACTTCATTTTACTTGGATAGGATCCTTTCCAGTTCACAAACAAAATTTACATATTCAAAAGTAATTTCTCAGGTTATGGTTATACATTCTTAGTAACAATTTTTAATAAAATCAAAGGTCAAAGAAAGTACTTATTGTCGACATTGAATTATACTTCAGGTGTATTATTACCATGTGTTATACATTATAATTCGGCAAATAATTCTTATCCTATCGCATGTTCGATAAAGCAAATCCTTTAATACAACTTTGTAACTTCCAACATAACATTGCACAAAGATCTTAAAAATGTTAAGTGTAACTTGCCTTCTAGCGTTTCTAAAATGTGTAACGTGTCTTACCTCTATCATGTTCACCTATTCAATCTTTCTTAATAGATATTTACTTTGTTACTTAAATCTTCTGGGAGACCTTATCATCAGGGCTAAAACCGTGGGTTCTTTGTTTTATCTCTGCGATAGTATACACGGAAATAATTTATCCAACAAAAACTTCACTGATTTAGTTTGAAATAAGACAACACAACATGTGATATAAATACGTATAATAATTGTAATTGAACTAACAAGATAATCAAGCTGCAAAATTATTTTTGTAAAACTAATAAAAATTTAACCAATTTTAATTCTCTTAGAACTTTAACAAAACTGTAAATTTTACTTCAGTAAATTTTCTTTCTTTTCTTTTTAATAATTACAGTGTAGCAAAATGCTAACAAAATAAACCGTCGTGATATGAGCTCATGTCCCGGAGGTTTTTACAAGATAAAATTTAGAACGTATTACTTCAAACATAAATTAAAGCATTGCATCTTCACAATGCAATTAGTATAGAAACATTTGAAACAAACAATTATTATAAGTTTTTTTTTAAAATGTAAAATGGATATATACATAAATACCTGAATAAAGTATTTTCAACGTCTTTGACCTTAACACACTTCCGGGCAAAACGCGATCAATGGAAATAACAACAGATGGTGTGACCTCATGGCGGACACTCGAACACCTGATTCTCTAACCCCAAGAATCTTAATCCAAAAAAAGCAAGCTTTCCAGGAATCAATCCAAGATTTAGATACAGTGTAAATTAGTTCAATATCTCTGCTGATAATTTCTAATTTATTCGTTTTATAATACTCGAACAAGTATTCAAATTCACTTAAATGGCAATCTACCCAAAACCATATTGAAGTGAACAACACGTTTTTAAACATTAAATTAATTTTCCCTAGCCGGCGATTTAATTTATTTTCCAGAAGAAACGCTTCTAACAAGCAAACTAACGTTTGGAAAATAACACGCTGCTTCGTGTCCATCTTCCACCAAAAGTTAAATAAGATAGCTCGATCTTATCAAGTGCGCAGAATACTAAAATATGCCTTTTGATCCCTACCTAACAGAATTTCGACTAATAAGACAAATGAACTTGCTTTTCCGTTTAACGTATAATCTAAATGGAGGTAAATAAAGTTGCCTAACGTCCAGATTCGTAGCAGTTAAATCGAACTGTTACACTACCCCCTTCCCACATGAGAAACTCTCATACAATCAAGTAAGGATGGCAAACTAGAAATATATGTACTTCCCTGTGAACATGGGGTCCCACCAGGCTAATGCAAAAGCAAGGTGCAAACCCACACTCAAAAAAAAAAACATTTCTTCCTAGTAGCCTACCTACTAAATCAAAGCTGAATCGGTTGCTAATAACGCTAGTTATCTGGCTTGAGATCCTTCACGTGCCAGACACCAATGTCCTTTCCTTTTTCGTCTCTTAGTCGATATGTAACGGTTCCAGTTTTCTCAATGATTTTGCAGCGAACATATTTAGGTGCTAATTTTTGGGATACAGCTTTGAAGCTTTGGATTGCACCATGTTTTTCTTCCAAACATAGTCTCCTTTATTATACTCCACTTCCGACGCCGTAAATCATAAGTTTTCTTATTGCGTTCATAAGCCTGATGAAGTCTTACTACCACATCATTATAAAGCTCTGAAAGCTCATTGAGGTCTTTTACCAGTTGCTCTCTTGAATGAACCGTAAGATCTTGATCAGTAAACTCAGATAGTTTACCATAATAATCTCCTGAAATAGGTATTGAACGACCAAAATTCAAAAATGCTGCAGTGTAACCAGTAACTTCACTAACTGCGTTTCTCATAGCATGTGCAACTTTATGCAGTTCTTCGTCCCAAAGCCTGTGATTATCTTTCACATATGATCTTAACGCTGTGATGATAACTCTGTTAACTCTTTCCGTAGGGTTAACTTGAGGATGATAGTTTGCATTATACCAAACCTTCTGAACTTGGTATTCCTTTATCAATTTCTTGAATGCCTTACTTACAAATTGAGATCCATTATCCGTCGTTATAATTTGCGGTACTCCATATATAAGAAATACTTGATTTTCGATAAAATTATTTATCGAGGTAGCTGTTGCTTTTTTCATCGGGTGAATCAGTACATACTTGGTGAACCAGTCAGAAACCACTAAAATAGATGTGTTACCTTTCTTCGATCTGGGTAAAGGCCCCATAATATCAATAGATATCATTTGAAAAGGATGTTCCACTTCTCTTTCCTTCCCCATTAACCCATTTTTCGACTGTAAAGTACTTTTTGAAGCAAGACAGATTTGACATTTTCTGACATACCGAGCAATATCTAATTTCATCTTTGGCCAATAATAGCTTTCGGCGACCTTGTTCCATGTTTTAAATGTACCAAGATGAGCGGATGTAGGAGCATCATGATTTTGTTTAATGACATCTTCTCTGTAATATTTTGGGAGTACTTGTTTCCACTCTATCAAATTAGAAACAATGTTGTGTTTGTTGGGAACATATTTGTAAAGCACATTCTTCTCTATTTTCCATGAAGGGTAGTTTGAAGGTTTTTTCTGAATTCGTTGCATCATCTTATTATACCATGGATCACACTGGTCTTGGTGTATAGAAATCTGATTTAGTATTATTGGTGCTCTTGATAGTGCATCGGGAACCACATTAAATTTTCCCTTCCGATGAAGAACTTCATAAGAAAACTGGGATAGTCGTAAACTCCATCTCTGTAACCTTCCGGATGGGCTTTTTAATTTGTCCAACCATATTAAAGAGTAATGATCAGTAATGATTTTAAACTTTGTTCCCTCTATGTAAGGACGATACTTTTCTACTCCAAACATTACTGCTAGCAATTCTTTCTCGGTGGCACTGTAAGCTCTCTCTTGCTTAGTCAGTGACCTGCTCCCATATGCTATTACTTTTTCGTTCTCGCCCTCACCTTGCAATAAAATTGCTCCAAGACCAACTTCTGACGCATCTGTTTGTATAATAAAACTCTGTGAGAAGTCTGGACTAGTTAAAATCGGCGAGGTAACTAACAACGCTTTCAATTTTTGGAAGGCTTGTTCTGTTTCTTGGTTCCAGCTAATGTGTTGCTTTTTAGAGCGACCTTTAATAAGCGATAAAATTGGATCAGCTATGGTTGAAAAATTGGAAATAAATCTCCTGTACCAGCCTGCCATTCCTAGAAATCTTTTTATTGATTTAACAGTTGTTGGAGTTGGAAAACTTGCTATAGCCTGGACTTTTTCCGGATCAGTTCGAAGTCCTTCTCTATCAATTACATAACCAAGATATTTCAGCGATGGTCTACAGAACTCACACTTTTCAAAGTTAATTATTAAATTAGCTTCTTTTAGCGCTATATAAACTTCATTTAGTGTATTCATATGACTTTCAAACGTGGCAGATGCTATAATTACATCGTCCAAATATACAAACACATTATCAAAACGTGGTCCTAGGATATTGTCCATTAATCGTTGTAGTGTTTGGGAACTATTATAAAGTCCAAAAGGTAATACAGTAAATTCAAAAAGTCCTCTCCTAGGTACTGTAAAGGCAGTTTTTCACAAGACTCCGGTGTTAATTCTATTTGCCAGAAAGCTTTTTTCAAATCTATCGATGTTAGAAATTTAGTATCTCTAAATTTATCAAGTATATCATTAACGTCGGTGCCGTATGCACCTTTTTGTCACAGCGTTAAGTTTTCTTCCGTCGAAGCATAACCGTATGTCTCCATTCTTTTTCTTGACCATTACGATTGGCGAATTCCATGGCGATTGCGACGGTCTTATCACCCTAATTTTAACATTTCATCGATTTCTTTATTTAGTGTTTCTAACATATTTGGTGATAACGGATGGTATCGTTGTTTTATGGGTTCAGCATCCCCTGTATCTATTCGATGTACTGCTTTCTTTGTTCTTCCTAATTCTTGGCCACTAATTGATTTAAATTTTCCATTATATTCTGTAGTTGATACATTTGATCACTACTGAGATCATCTGTGGTGTTTATAATTTTCTGCTCTAGTGCTGATACTATTTGTTTCTCGTTTATCATACAAAAAGTGTTATTGTCAAAATTTGCATGTAATTTAAATATACAACAGACATCCGATCCTAATATTAAAGCATCATTAATAGAATTTGCTATTGTAGCTGTAATATTATGAGTAGTTCCATTAATTTCTGTAGGCAAAATTACTTGACCTAGCGAACACTGTTTGGTACCATCAGCTGTTTCTAGATAAGTAGGAGCAACAGGTCGTTCTATCTTTAATCCTAAATTCTTAATTATAGGTAATCCCGTACGTCCTACTACCGTATTAGTTGCACCAGTATCCAATAACGCTAGGATAGGTTGTGTTTTTATACGAACATAAATAAATGGTCTTGCTTCTTTGTATATAGAATTGTGTTAATTTTTTTGGATGTAGTTGAAGTAAAATCTCTAATTTGTTGTAACCAATTTTTCCATTCTGTACTGTTAGCCGAAATGCCATAGTTATGGTTTCGTTGGCTAATACTGAAACCGGCTCTTATACGTTTTTTTGAACTTTTTGAACATTTGGGACAATTACTGTATGCAACTTCTTTTGTTCCGCAAATGTAGCAAAAAAGTGTACGATCCTTTGCACAACGGTGATAGGTATGGCCTTTCTCATTGCAATTGTAGCATGCCAAATCAGCTAATTTCGATATCCGAGTTGATCTATTATTAAATCTTTTATTGGAGAACATTAAACTTCTTTTTGATGACTGAGGTTGTTGCTCGTTCTTTATTATGGTGTTTACTTGTTTTTGCGTTGTAACAGGTTGGTATGCTAAATCTGGCTCTAATGGTGCATTTATAGGCAAATCTCTATTTCTAAATTTAAAATTTTGTAACTTTGTATTTTCCAGTTGAAGGCAGAGTTCAATTAATTGATCAATGCTGTCTATTCTTTCTAAACTTAAGTGGCTTGCATAGAAGGGTTGAAGATTTTTACGAATATATCTGAGTTGGTCTATTTCAGGCGGTATTTTGATTAATCTATTAAACAAGTTCACCATTGCTGCAATAAAGATTACAGGTTTTTCATCCTGTCCTTGTTTCCTAGATCGTATTTCATCTAACAATACTTCATCATAATCCGCTGGCAGAAAATGTTGCTTTAATTTTTGCTCTAACTCTAACCATGAGTGAATTTTTCCTTTAAATGACCTATACCAAATGAGCGCTTGTCCTCCAAGAATATCTATAGCACTATTAAATACTTACTGGTGCGTAAATCCTCTAGCAATTCTCAATTCTTCTACTCGTTCTAGAAATGCATTGACTCCTAATTGCTGTGTATCGCCAGTAAAACAAACATTCCATTTTGCAATTGGTGTAAAGTTTGATTTAATGATTTGATGTGTTACAGGTTCATTCTGCATTGGTGATTCTAGATTAGCTAATCTTGCTTCTAAATTTCGAATAGACTCTTTGTTAACAGTTGGGATTATTGAAATTTGTGTATTAACTAAACTTGTAGTTTTATTTATTGGGCTTGATTGCTGTGGATTTTCTTCTGTAGCAACTACAGGGTTAATGTCCGTACTTTCTTGTATTTGAGATTCCATCCGAGAATTCACAAATGTTTCTAAATCATTTTGAAACATTATTTCCGAATCAATCTCACCTAACATATCTAAAAATTCCAGACATTTACTGTTTAAAATATTATATTTTTGTTGTAACTCATCTGTTACTTTTATATATTCCAAGCGCCGACCAATATGCAGAAGTTTAGCTTTAAGGCGTTTATTAGTTAATTTGGATGGTTTGTCCAAAAACTCAAGCAAGGGTTGGCATAAAGTTTCCAAGGCTTCCTCACAGAAATATAGCTGTTCGTACGGATCAAATTTACATTCTGGATACTTATAAACTAATTTTGGGTCTATTTTTTCTTTTGAAATAAAAGTTCTCAAAAGTTTCCTTTTATTTTCTAATAGCATACTATCACAAGCTTTACCTCTAATTGCTAATTCCCAAGACAATTCTTGTGTGGAAAGACAATTAATCCAAGCCATGCTAAATAAATTGCAAAAATATTTAAATAACAATAGGATGCAATTAAACGGCACAAATTTTCGATAAATTCAAAAGCTTCTTTTCAAAAAAATTAATTTCTCGAATACGAATTTTGTTCGCTAATAATGCTGAAATTCTCAAGTTAAAATTCAATACAGATTAACTCCACTTTCCGTTATTATATTTCGTTGCGAAGTAATTGATAGTATTTATACTATAAAATAACAAATCCAATCAAGGTTTGGTTGAAGATCAATGGGATCTACCCTTGTAAATCAAATTAAATGATCCCTAGTAATCACGAGGACAATTTTCAGTATCCTTTAGTTTATCATAGCGGTCCCCAAATCTTTTTTTTAGAAGGATTTGTGGTGCTAGTATAAAACGCTAAAGGTAACTACGCCACCTACGCGACCTTTATACGTAGTAAAAAATAATAATATTCATCAAACAATTAATTAAATAGCAAATCAAAGTCACTGGTACATGTATATGCATCTATATAACTCACATGTACTTATTAAAAACTAATCAGTTACTTCGTAATTTATTTCTGTAAAATTAAATTAAATATCTAAATCCATGTGACAACCACCGCAAAAATAAGTAGCAAAATTATTATTGGGCGCCATGTGTAACTTGCCTTCTAGCGTTTCTAAAATGTGTAACGTGTCTTACCTCTATCATGTTCACCTATTCAATCTTTTTTAATAGATATTTACTTTGTTACTTAAATCTTCTGGGAGACCTTATCATCAGGGCTAAAACCGTGGGTTCTTTGTTTTATCTCTGCGATAGTATACACATGGAAATAATTTATCCAACAAAAACTTCACTGATTTAGTTTGAAATAAGACAACACAACATGTGATATAAATACGTATAATAATTGTAATTGAACTAACAAGATAATCAAGCTGCAAAATTATTTTTGTAAAACTAATAAAAATTTAACCAATTTTAATTCTCTTAGAACTTTAACAAAACTGTAAATTTTACTTCAGTAAATTTCTTTCTTTTCTTTTTAATAATTACAGTGTAGCAAAATGCTAACAAAATAAACCGTCGTGATATGAGCTCATGTCCCAGAGGTTTTTACAAGATAAAATTTAGAACGTATTAATTCAAACATAAATTAAAGCATTGCATCTTCACAATGCAATTAGTATAGAAACATTTGCGAAACAAACAATTATTATAAGTTTTTTTTTTATAAAAATGTAAAATGGATATATACATAAATACCCGAATAAAGTATTTTCAACGTCTTTGACCTTAACACACTTCCGGGCAAAACGCGATCAATGGAAATAACAACAGATGGCATGACCCCATGGCGGACATCTACCCAAAACCATATTGAAGTGAACAACACGTTTTTAAATATTAAATTAATTTTCCCTAGCCGGCGATTTAATTTATTTTCCAGAAGAAACGCTTCTAACAAGCAAACTAACGTTTGGAAAATAACACGCTGCTTCGTGTCCATCTTCCACCAAAAGTTAAATAAGATAGCCCGATCTTATCAAGTGCGCAGAATACTAAAATATGCCTTTTGATCCCTACCTAACAGAATTTCGACTAATAAGACAAATGAACTTGCTTTTCCGTTTAACGTATAATCTAAATGGAGGTAAATAAAGTTGCCTAACGTCCAGATTCGTAGCAGTTAAATCGAACTGTTACATAAGGTCAATTATGCCTTATTCAAATACTAAAATTTTAAATTAAATTTTAAATGAAACAAATTAATTGAACTATGAACTTTAGCAAAAATTTGGAGAATTAATTTTAAACAAACTTAGGTATAGCTTCTTCGAAAATTTATCTGAGCATTTAATTGAAAGTTTCTTAAAAAAATATATATAAGAATAAAACTGGAGGGTGATTCACCGCTAACCATCTGCTATATCTGCGTCCTTACTCTTATAGTTGAGCGTAGCTGACACAGGGGTCCGGATTTAACCTTCGTATTAACCAATAACATGAGCGGGTTTCTACATTCTTGCCTAGTAACAATTGAAACTGCTTTTAAATTTCCATAACTTCTTTACTTGTAACTTGAATTTAATATTTTTAAAAATTCGGAATTATAATTATCTCCATATTTAATGATAGTTAGTTTAATCCTTAAAACGCTAAACTAAAAAATGAATAAAAACTTGAAGATCTCAAGAACTTCAAAAACTTGCGCTGAAATAAAACGAAAGAATAAAAATTTGGGGTAAGCTTGTGCAATCTTTCACCGTAAAAATATTTCCATCACCATTTTAGGTCGATGCTATTACCAAAACTAAGACTAACTTATGGAACATGTTGACTCCACTTAAATAATTGGTCGGGCGGCATGTTTGATTAAAAACGTGCAAGCTCCGAAAAATACGTGTGTACGGACTACACCTGATATTAAAAATGGCTTATTCCACAAGGCAGCCTTCCTTCTACTCGTATGTGCGGGAAAGGGGATATTGACACAAGATACAAACAACTAGAAGTCACTTGATGTGTACTTTTGCTATTCTAATGTAGAGGGCGTACTATGTATGAATTTGATAATAAAAGGTTCCAATAGAAATTTAACATTTATTGATTAGGTGTATCGAACAAAACTTGAGTATTTGAATAACAGAAAATCGAAATTGTTACAAATTGATGGTTAAGGGAAAGGTCCTACGTGGTACAATCGAACTATATGACACGGTAAGCCAATACTTTATTGAAAAGTATTCTTCCGACAACACACATATAAACAGAACGGCGCCTATATATAACAATTTGCCTAGTCTAACCGACGATCAAAAACAGATGTTAGAGGAACAATATACCTTAAAAGAGTTTACACGATCTATTAAGCAAATCAATAAAAACAAAACACCTGGATTAGATGAACTTACGATTGAATTTTACATAAAGTTTTGGGAGGACTTAAAAACATTCTATTACAAGACCTTTTCTACTGCAATGCTGAAACAAGAATTACCATCCAGCACCACCAAAGCGGTTATTAGTCTTATACCAAAAAAAGGAACAGACACGACAGATATCGCAAACTGGCGACCAATCTCAATACTAAATACAGACTACAAGATCCTGTCAAGAACTATTGCTAATCGGATAATGCAAATTATGAATTATATTGTAAACTACAACCAATGCGCATCAGTACCAAATAGATCTCTATTTGACATTTTGCATTTGCACAGGGACGTTATAGAGTATGCAAGTAAAAACCATCTTCCATTGGCAATAATCAACTTGGACCAGAAATCTGCTTTCGATAACATAAATCATGAATATCTGTTTGAAGTGCTGCAGAGATTTAATTTTGGACCCTTCTTTATTAGTAATATAAAGACTATATACAACAAATGTACATCATATATAAGAATAGGTTCATATTTGACTAGTGAAGTGATGCACTGCAAAGGAATAAGACAAGGATGTGCGCTCTCTGGGCCGTTGTTTGTATTATCCTTAGAACCTTTTCTTAATTATTGTCGTACCGTCCTAATTGGATGTCCTTTACCAAATAAATTGAATATCAATTTGGTAGTAAGTGCATACGCAGACGACGTATCCGTTTTTATTTCCACAATGAAAGACTTTGAACTATTGCATTATGTGAACGGGATATACCAAAAAGAATCTGGTTCGATTATTAACACGCAAAAGAGCACAGGTTTCTGGGTCGGCGAATGGAAAAACCGAAACGATGCACCTCTAAATGTAATTTGGACATCAAATAGTATTAAAATCTTAGGTGTTCAACTATCTGAAAATGCAATGGAAGATACACGTATTGCATATGAAAATCTTCTAGGTAAAATCGAAGATGCATTAAATAAATGGAAACAAAAATTACCAGCATGTTCCATGAAAGGACGAAAAGTTGTAGTAAATCAATACGTTGCACCAAAAATGTGGCATTTTATGCAAGTTCTGCCTTTTGAAGTTCAACAACTTAATCAACAGCAAAGAAAGTTGAACGATTTTGTGTGGAAAGGTAAGCATTGGACCAAGAAGAAAGACCTATATCTACCAGTCGAGAATGGCGGTATTGGTCTAGTGCATCTTGAAACAAAACAACAAATGTTTAGGCTATTCTTGGAGCACAGAGTAATCAATAATGATCCCGAACACAAATGGACGATAATTATAAAGCATAACATTATAACAAATAACTCTTACAAAGTTTCGTGGCATTGGCTTTTTAATACTTAACTTTCCACGACATAGAGTGGACATTGATGGAACCCCAACAGTACCTAATAGACTAATTGGGTGGAAAACTTGCTACGTACATTGACGTAACATAAAAAAAAATCAAGAGAAAGAAAGGCAAAGAAAGTCCGGGCTCAGGCGGCGAGTGGGCGGGGTCTTATACCTATAGCTAAATAAAGAAAAGAAACCTGAAATAAAGAAAAAAAAAATTTATATAAACACTCACTCATTCACACAAAACATACAACGGAAAAGAAAGAACTTATAATTAAAACCAAAATATATATACAAAAAAACAGTACTCCCGAAACCCAACCCCAAAAAAAATCAATTTCCTCAAGTTATAAATACATTATTACAACCCCATAAATATTCAACAAACAAAAATTACCCAAAAAACAAAATGGCGAGCTGTAGTTTTTAGGCAACTACCCCTTGACAGTACCTAGAGAAAAAAAGAGAAACAAACGCAACCCTAAAACCACAGCTCTAAAATATCGACGATAAGCTTAAACTAAATTTACAAACATATAGTAGATTTTTAGAAATTTAGAAACAAATGGTAAGATAGTACCCAAAGAGCAGTAAATGCCAAAATAGTTCAATAATTTTAATCTATGATAATTAAATTTAGAAATACCATCTTAGAATGGTAAAACCACAGGCGTTCTTGTTCCGCGGTAAGAAGCGGATACAAAGAAAAAAACAAGAAGGACTCACCCTCGAGTTCCTGACATCGGGGGGGAAGGCTGTCGCTGGTCCGCCTCAGCGAACAGGCCAGCTTACGGCCAAGCGCAGCGCATTGGACTTCGCAGTCCCTCAAAAGAAACGCAGCTCCAGGGATCAACGTGTCCCCCGCAGGAAGCTAGAATAGTTACAAACAATAAATTAATTTATTGAAGCCGAAACGTATGGTTTTATACAAACTCTATATACTTACCACGCTAAGTAATGCGTGCTGGAAATTTACATACAAATAACGAACGAAGCCAACCAACTTGTTGTCTAGTTCATTATCGAACAGCAAATGAATATTACATGTTTTAGGCACCAAAGCAAGGAAATAAACCATGAAAACCCTAGTTTTATTAAAATAAATTTGCCGAATTCTTTTAAAAAGGGAAAACACACTAGCATTTAAGTATTAAAATACTTGGAAAATCGTCTATCTAATTAAGGCGTAAATTCCACGGGACGAACTTCTGATAAAGGATATTTATTATTAATTACTATACAAATTTTAATACAGGAAAAGGTTCTTTTTTAATTAACGAAATTAATTTTTGTGTTGAATGCCAAAGAAATTTAAGATAAAAACAAGTTGAAAATGCAAGGCATTGTCGCAACGAACTTCCAAATGTAGACTTACTTTAAAACAAATTAAAGAAATTAAAATTATTATGTTGTAATAATTATAACTATTCAGATAAAAACAAAAATTTATAAACAACAAAAGAGACATTTTAATATATTTTATTTTATTGAATAAATATTTTAAAAGCTATATATTAGTTCTCATCAATAAGATAAGAATTTTTTTTTTTTTATATGAATCTAATTATTTTCGGTAATCAAAATTTAAGTTTAAACAATGTCTATAATATTGGAATAATTGGCATGAAATGCCATAAATTGTTCAAATATGTGTCGCATATTGATTTTAAACTTATTTAAAATTTTAATTATCCCTGTGGATTTTCCCGGGGGCTCGGCGTCCCCGTGGCCCGATTTTAACTGACATCAAAACTTAAGCTCTGGACACCGAGCTGAATCGATTGATGTATCACACATTGATGTCCGACCATTAAAAAGGCTTCGGACACACATACAGACAGACACACAGACAAATAGATTTCATAAACGAACGAAGTTCGTTGAAAAATTATTATACCTACACTAATTAATAATTTACGAAAATGAACGTAACAAATCCCCCCCAGCAAAATTAAAAGGTCGGGGTCGGGAAGCAAAATAATGGGAGTGGGTAGGACCAACAAAAAAAAAATTCGCTTGGAAACTAAAAGAAAACTCGTTACAACAAAAAAAAAAACTAAAGAAAACACTCCAACAACAAACAAACAAACTAAAAAGAAATCTCATCCGGCTCGACGGACCAAGGAACCGGATCGAAACCAAAAATAAAAAGGACATAGGAAAAGGAAAGGTAACAATCATCGAGGACAAAGATGGAATGGCATGGACACTGAAAAAGTCGTCGGAGGACGGATATTTCTTGTGAAGAAACAGTAAGGTCTTCAACCTCAGAAGAAGTAAAGGAACGAGGAAGAAAACCAACAGTACAGCCAAGAGAGGACCCAAAGGTCAAGCCTCAAGTAAACAAAAGGAACAACCAGGGAGCACGAGAAGAAGAGAGGAGGAACGCTGGTAAAAGCAAACGATGTACTCTCAACTGTGGTAACGAAGAATCGCAATGAACGAAAACCGAAAAAAGAAATGCTGACTAGTCCTAAAGTCGACTGAGTCGTGATTTCCGAAGAAAGAAAGACGAACTAGAAAGCACCTACCACAGGAGCGGATGGACGAAACACACTCGGTATAGGGACCGACGGCAAAGAAGACTAGCAAAGGATAGGGATAGGAAAATGGGATGAAAGGAACGAGAGAAAAAGAAGAAAATATATTAAAAAAAGAATAACACCACGTATAAAACCCAAAAACAAAACAAAAATCGTACAAAAGAAAATAAAACAAAATCCTAGTGTAGTTAGGTAGGAGTAGGTGTGGGCGTGTACGTGCGTGTGTGTACGTGTGTGTATGTGTGTGGGTGTGTGTGAGGGATGTAAGAAGGGGGTGTGTATGTGTTATGCGTGTATAAAGTGTGCGTGTGTGTATGTGTTTGACCGCTGTAGTCGCCTCTTACGACAGGCAGGTCATACCATGGGGCTATTCTATTCCCGGACCCACACGGGTGAAAAAGAAAAAAAATCCAATAAGCGAACAAACGAAGGAGAACCAACCAGAAATGAGTGGATGCATGAAGTGTGTGCATGTATGGAGTGTGTGTATGTGTGTATGCAGTCTGTATGTGTATGTGTTGGACCGCTGTAGTCGCCTTTTACGACAGGCAGGTCGTACCATGGAACTATTCTATTCCTGGACCCACACGGGTGAAAAAGAAAAAAGGAAAGCAAACGAAAGAAACCCCAGTGAAACCGGGAAGAAAACGAAATCGTGAATTCAAAATTCATGTCCGAAGGATAGCAAAGTCGTCATAAGGATCTGGGGCATGAGGACTAGATAGTGGGCTTACGGCGTTTACGCCGCCAGAAGGAGAACAGAGCAAGATCGGGGGCATTAGGATTGTCCGGATGGGCAGGTTTCAGATCCTTGACATGCCAAATGGATTTATGACCGGAGGGATTAGTAAGTTCATAGGTCCAGGGAGAAATGATTTTCGAAATGGGAAAAGGACCAATGAATCGAGGAGCAAGTTTGGCGTTAAAATGTCGTGAAGCGTCGGACAAAGCGAAATTACGGCGCCAAACAGAATCGCCTAGTTGATAGGAGACCGGACGACGGCGGAGATTATAGCGGCTGTGAATTTTTCGATAACCAGAAGAAAGATTTTTGAGAATGTGGGAACGGAGATTTTTAAAGTGGTCGGGATCTGGCGAAGGATGCTCGGGATCAGGAATGTACATGTCGTTTATTTCGGACAACTGTCCAAAATAATCGCCGTAAAGGATATTCTCACGACCAAATAGAGCAAAAAACGGAGTGCAGCCTATGATTTCGTGTTTGGAGATGCGGATGGCACAATAAATTTTTGAGAGATTCACATCCCAATGACGTTGGTCGCTGCGTACATAGGAAGCATTCATGGTCTTTAGGACTCGGTTAACCTGTTCAGCAGGATTGACTTGGGGATGGTAGCGGGCGGTGAAAAGGTTTTTGGAGTGATAACGGGCACACAAGGAAGCAAGCTGACGGCTACGAAATTGAACACCGTTATCCGTGATAAGATATTGGGGGACACCAAAAATAAGGAAAACTTGATCTTCGAGGACTTTGGTGACGGATTGTGCAGTGGCTGTACGTAAAGGAAAAAGAAGAGAAAACTTAGTAAAATAATCAGCCACTACAAGAATATAAGAGTGACCACGAGTGGACCGAGGAAGAGGACCTACTATGTCGCAGGAAAGCACTTGCCAGGGATAGGAGGGTTTGGCCCTAGGAGCGAACAAACCCGGAGGGAGTAACTGTTCAACTTTGTGAGCCGCACAAGTCGGAAAACGTCGGATGTAACGAGCGACGTCAGCTCTGAGACAGGGCCAGTAATATTTTTGAAGGAGACGAGCAGAAGTTTTGGTCACGCTACAATGACCGGAAGTAGGAGGATCGTGATGGAGGGATATCAGATGTTTACGCTGTTCAGAAGGTACGACGATCCTCCAATCGTCCGGAGAATCGGCAGCGATAGAAGTTTTGTGACGACGGAAAAGGACATTGTCCACCACGGACCAGGAAGGAAAACGAGTGACGGCGTTCGAAACTTTTCGGAGCATGGTGTTGTACCATGGATCCGGAGTAGGAAGGGAGACGTCAAGAGAGGTGACTGTGGAAATGGAAATTGGGTCAAGGACCGGAACAGATCGAGAAAGGGCATCAGGCACAACATGATCTTTGCCCTTACGGTGAATAATGGCAAAGTCATATTGCTGGAGGCGGAGGGACTAACGGGCTAAGCGACCGGAAGGACTTTGGAGTTTATTGAGCCAAAGGAGGGAGTGGTGATCAGTGATAACGGAAAAATGGGAACCCTTGACGTAAGGGCGAAACTTCTCAATCGCCCACATCACCGCCAAACACTCCTTCTCAGTAACTGAGTAGTTGCGCTCAGGCTTGGTGAGTGATCGACTGATATAGCTTACGACCTTCTCGCCGTCGGGATGGGGTTGGCTAAGGATGGCACCCAAACCAAAGTGAGAGGCGTCAGTTTCGATGGTGAAGGGTAACTTAAAGTCAGGACAGGAAAGGATGGGGGCAGAAATTAAATGTTGTTTAAGCGAAAGGTATGCATAGATTGACAATCGGGGGTCCAAGAGGAAGGGTGTTTTTGCGGGTTAGGTTAGAAAGCGGAGCTGTGAGGGTGGCAAAATTCGGGATAAAACGACGGTACCAACTGGCCAAGCCAATCAGTGGGGGGAAGAGGGATCTTAAGAATTGCAGAAACTTTATCGGGGTCAACCAGGAGGCCATCCCGGTTAACGATGTAACCAAGATAACGGAGCTCAGGAAGGCAGAAATGACACTTGTCTTGACGAAGAGTAAGGCCAGCATGTAAGAGACGAGAAAGTACTAGGTCAAGGATTCGTAGGTGTTCTTCGAATGAATAAGTAGCAATGATGATATCATCGAGGTAGGCGAAGCAGAATGGTTCCAGGTCAGAGCCGATGACCTGATCGATCAGACGTTGAAAGGTGGCAGGAGAATTATGGAGGCCGAAGAGCATACGACAGAATTGAAATAAACCTCGATGAGGGACGGTGAAGGCAGTGATGGGTTTGGATTCGGGGACAGAGGAATTTGCCAATAGGCGGAACGGATATCTAGAGAGGAGAGATAACGAGCATCGCGGAGCCGGTCAAGGATGGTAGAAATGTACGGAAGAGGATATGCGTCTTTTTGAGTGACTTGGTTGACCTTCCGAAAATCAATGCAGAACCGATAGGAATCGTCTCGCTTCTTAACCAGGACAATGGGGCTAGACCATGGACTAGTAGAAGGTTCGACGACCCCTAAGCGAAGCATTTCATCGAGTTCCGAGTGGGCAACCTCAAGGAGCGGAGGGGAAAGAGGATAATAACGTTGTTTGATGGGCTCGGCTGACGTGCGGATGTGGTGTTGTACTAAGGAAGTACAGCCGAGACCAGGAGGTTGTTTGGAAAAGGAAGAAGTGATTAAGGAGTCAAGTCGTAGTTGTTGTTTGGGATCAAGTTCGGAAATAATGTGAGTAGAGGCGGAAGTAGTGATGGCCAAAGAGGAAGCGGGAGCAAACGTCCATTGACCATCCAGAAGACCAGGTACACACTGCATAGACTGCCAGAAGTCAATGCCGAGGATAAGTTGGTGGGAGACATCGGGAATAGCTAATATATCAAGGGTAACCACGGACTCCGGAAGAGTGATGGGAAGGGAAACGAAGCCTAGGATGGGACATTTCGAATCGTTGGCCAAACTGCAGAAAGAGGAAGAATATTTATGCAACGGAAGGTTCAAAAGACGTAAACGATGCTAACCAGGACCACCAATGATTGTACGAGTGGCTCCTGAATCTAACAGCCCAGTAAAGGGAATCCCAAAGATTTGGACAGATAAATATGGGCGTTGGTCGCCCCGGACACTAGTGCAAAGATAATTTAGCACTGAACGAGATTGGTCCTCGAGACCAGAAAAAGGGATATCCGAGGACAGAGAAAGAATAGGGTCTTCGCCTCGGCCTAAGAACCCTATCGTCGGTTTACCGACGCCGTTCATCGTACATGTACATCGTACATCTAATTGTACGTCATGAGGTATACTCCCATGACGACGGAACATGGCAGCTATATAAGCTAGGTACTCGGTAATACCTTCTGTGGAATCCTGGGTTCGTGACAAAATATTTTGAAATAATCGGCGTTTATAATCCGGGGGTTCGAAATGTCGGATCAGTAAATCGGATAACGACTTCCAATCTGAAAACCTATGCCGATTACCCCGATACCAAAGCAGCGCAAGTTAAGGTTCGGGCCTTTGGAGCTGTGTTTTTAAAAAACAACTTGAAACACTTAACAAAATTTATTTAGATTTGAAACAGAAATTACAGTGAAATTTAGAATGACTTGTTCATAATAACTTTAATAAAAAAATAATTAATTGTACTGGGCGAGTAGTCTAGGTAGACAACAATGCAAAAGCTGTAATGCTCAGACTGACTGCCTTGATTGAGTAGCTTGAACAACGAAGTTTGGAGTTCGAAGACTGACTGCCGGGCATTGAGCTCCCGCGCTTTTTATAATAACCTGCCCCTCACACGGCTGTGGGAACTTGCAGATCTCATGTCTGCTTTACACTTTGTTACAATGTATCAATCTTAATTCTAAGTAATTGCGGTATGTTAACCGCCTGTGACCTGCCACCTGCAGTATCACTGCCCTCACGGATGCAAAGTTGCATGTCCGTTCTCATGAACTGTCGATAACCTCTCTGGGTTTTCCTTGTATTACAATGTTGCAATGGACTTATACTTTATTTAACAATTTCTAATAATTCCTATTAGATTCAATATATTCAATATATATATATATATATATATATATATATATATATATATAATTGGGGATACATAACTCCTCCCACCGTAAATGAAAAATTAAGGTTTTACTTAATTTTTAAATACATAAAATTCATTATTCAATTTTATTTAAAATTTATTATTTCTAAGGGTATACTTATCGTTTCTTTATTTTTCTTTGTTTCCTTAAATCTAGAACTGTTTCCTTCATTCTTATATCAAAGGTACATTTTGTAAAATACATATATGATTACAAAAATTATTAAAATGATTAATACAATTGTCCAAACACTTATATTATTATAATGTAACTTTGGCGTTTTGAGTTCACTTAAATGTTCTTTGTAACTTTCCACTAATTTCATGGCGTGGTTTAGGTCGTCTAAGTCTAGGTGCTCTAGCTTCATAGGTTTCTTGATTATTTCTTCGTCTTCTTGTTCTATTTTGAACTGTAGTTCCGGTAGGTTTGCAAGTTTCTTTGTTGCTATGGGATCTTGATAAACTCTGATTACTTCGTCTTTCAATTTCACATAACAGTCTTCTTTGAGGGTAATTAGTTTGCTTCCGATTAATGCTTGGTTATTTTCATCTTGGTTGCAGTGGATGGTTGCTACTACTTCTGTTGGGAAAATGGCTATCCATTTGTTTTCTGTAACTTTTTGAATTTTCATGTTATTTATTTGCACTTGTTTGGCTTCACAGTTTTCGTAATGATTTGAAAATTTTAATAGTTGTACTTCACAAGGACTGTTTTCTTGAATGGTTGTTGTCGTCATTGATTGGCATAAGTATTGGTTTGGTGTTACTTCAGTACATTTCTCGTTTGTATAACCATATCTTAGTTCATTTAGGGATAGGAATTTGGTTTTGGGTATGATTACTTGGTATGTGCTAGTGACCTTTGTTGGAAAAGCAAATAAATGATAATAATTATAATTATTACTTTCTACTATCGGGATTTCTATTAAAAAGATTATTTCGTTATTCTTAATGTAGCCTTTTACTATAGCTATCTTTTCAAATATTAGAATGTTTGTCTCTGTTACATCAAAAGGTAATTTACTGTTAATTATAAGTGATTTAATTCTTATTAATTCTTTTAATAAATCGGTTGGTTCAATAATACTAGAGTATAGGGTATTTAATTTGGCAAATGTTATTTGGGTTTTGCATACTGCCTAATTTACTTGGTAGTATACCGGGGTTGTTTTTTATATCTTTTATTATTACTTGGTTGTCCGTTCTACCTGGGCGGAGGTTGATGGTAAGGGTGATGATTGTCCATCTGAAATTACAGGGTGTCTTAGGTTTTTCAAATGAATGTACTTTGTTATTTTACCGTTGTCTACTACTGCTATATTTTTATCTGACATTTTCTTAATTTTAAATGGTCCTAAATTTCTGGGTGCCGTTTTATGTCGCTTGCTTTGAAAGTTTTTCTCATACACGGTTTGTCCTATTGAAAATTTATTTGCGTCGGTATTTTTGTTTCGAGTTGTGGTGATACGTTCCTTATCGTTATCTAATTTATCTTTTACCTTGTCGTAAGTTATTTTTAGTTTTTCTTTGTGGTCTTTCGCATATTGTTGATATACTTCCTTGTTGTAGTGTATGTCATAGGGGTTTCGTGAATCTGAATGTCCTAATGTTAATTCTAAGGGTGTAAAATTTGTTGATGAGTGAATTGTATTATTATAGGCGATTAGTGCGTATGACATTAAATTGGTTATGTGTTCCTTTTTATAATTTATTCTTAGTAATCGAATTTGTTCTAACAGGGTTAAATGTAGTCGTTCAATTAGTCCGTTTGATTCAGGGTGGTTTTCCGTTATGAAATGAATTTTTATTTTGTGAAGTTCTAAAGTGTTTTGTATTGTCTCATTTTTAAATTTGCTACCATTATCTAGAGTTATTGATTCGGGTGTTCCATAAAATGTGAAATATTGTAAAAATCCTTGGGTCACGTCAATGCTATTTTTGGAGGTGATTGGTATTGCTTGGCCTATTTTTGTGAATGCGTCTACAATTGTTAGATAGTTTTGCGCTTCTACTACTAGAGTATCGGCATGTAGTTTTTGAAATGGTTTGTCGGGTGTTTTGGTTAACATTAAGGGTATTTTTGGGGGTTTTCTATCGTATTTCGCTTTGTCACATAATTCACATTGGTCAATTCCTTTATGTCTTTAAAATAATAACGTCTTACAAGTTGCTTTATTGTTTCGTTAATTCCACGATGGTTGGTTTTTCCTTCGTGTTGATTCCTAATTACATGGTTTATTTCGTCAGGGTTGTCTAGTGTTATTAATTTTCTCGTACATCTGATGAGTTCAGGGCCAGAGTTATTGAATAGTTTAACGTATAATTCTGAAAATCTAAATGTTCGGTGTTGAAATAGAAATAAAATCGTTTTTTCTCGGGGGTGTACTCTTTTAGAATTTTAATTATTTGTTGCTCGTTGTCATCTTTAGTTATTTGAATTTGGTATATCTTTTTGTTATCTACTTTTGTATATTTTACGGGATTTAGGTTATTTAAAACTTCGGTTATTATAAATTGATTGGGTTTCATATCGATTGCTTCGTTTAAAATTTTAATCGCGTTTTTAGGTTCTTCGTTTTGTGTCGAATGTATCTTGTCGATCTCGTCTGGATCTTCCCTTATTTCTTCTTCGTCTACGTTTCCTACAATGGATTCCGTTTCTAATGCATTGAGTTGGATTCTACTTAAAGCGTCTGCGTTGTTGTTATAAATTCCTTTTTTATATATAATTTCGTAATCGTACTCTTCGAGTCTGATTCTCCATCGTTGTAATTTTGAATTCGGTTCTTTCAGTTTGCATAGCCATACTAATGGTCTATGATCGATGTATATGTAAAACTTTCTTCCGTATAAGTAAGGTCTAAAATATTTTGTTGCCCAAATTATGGCTAATAATTCTTTTTCTATGGTGCTATATTTCTGTTCGGTTTCGTTTAGGGTTCTGGATGCGTAGCTGATGGGTTTATCGCTACCTACTTTTCCTTGGCTCAATACTGCGCCTTATGCTACATTTGATGCGTCCGTCATCAGTATAAATGGTTTTGAAAAGTCTGGGTATTCTAATACAGGGTGATTCGTTAATATGTTTTTAATTTTGCCTACGGCTTTAATGAATTCCGGGGTGTGTTCAATTTTGTTTCCCTTTTTTAAACAATTTGTCAGGGGTTTGGTTATCTGAGCGTAACCTTTAATGAATTTGCGGTAGTAACCACTAAGTCCTAGAAATCCTTTAATTTCTTTAGTTGTCTTTGGTAAGGGGTAATTTAGAACTGCATTTGTTTTATCGGGATTTGGCATTACTCCTTGGGGTGTTATTATATGTCCTAAAAATGATACTTCCTTTTGTAAAAATTCACTTTTGTCTAATTGTACTTTGAAACGTGCTTGTCTTAGTCTTTCAAATACTTCTTTCAATCTTTCTATGTGTTCTACCAATGATGTGGAATAAACTATGATGTCGTGAAGGTATACAAGGCATTTTTCATTGTGTATTCCTCGTAGTATATTGTCCATGACTCTTTGGAAAGTAGCGGGTGCGTTCTTTAATCCAAATGGCATTCGTTTGTACTCATAATGTCCTCTAGGTGTGCTGAAGGCTGTTTTTGATATATCCTTTTCTTCCATCTCTACCTGATGGTATCCTGATGCTAGGTCTAATGTTGAAAAATATTGGCATTTGCCTAATTTGTCTAAAATTTCGGTTATATTTGGTAGTGGATATTTGTCATCTACCGTTTTTTCATTTAACTTTCTATAGTCTATTACCATTCTGTACTTTCTCTTTCCGGTTGCGTCTAATTTCTTAGGTACTATTAACACGGGGCTGCTCCATGGTGAGTTGGAGTGCTGGATTATGTCTTGGTCTAATAAGTCTGCTACTTGTCTGTCAGCTTCTTCTTGGCTTGCATGAGGTAGTCTATATGCTTTTGTAAAGATTGGCTTATTGTCTGTTAACTCGATATTATGTTTTACTGTGTTGGTGAATGTTAATGGTATTCCTTCGCAATGGAATGTCGCGGTATTCAAAGCATAAGTTTTTAATTGCTCTTTCTTCTTTTTGATTGATATCGGTATTAAAGCGGATGTTAGTTAAATTTTCTCTTAACATTTTGTCATGTTCTATTGGGTTGTAATCGTTTTCTAAATTTTCGTCTATTTCCATCTCGTTAAAATTCAATTCTTCTACGTTAATTGGGTCTGTCAATGATAATTCTACGGGATAGTCGTTTGAATTTAATATCGGTGTGGTTGCATAATTATCTTTTATTTGTACTAAGGCAGTTGGGGTTTCTACTCCTTGTTGAAATGTCATATGATTTATTATTCTTAAATTTTTGTTAGATTTTACTGGGATTTTTATTTTTCTTTCCGATCGGGGTTCTATTGTGTATTTTTGTTCGATTTGTGTGTTTTGAAATTTAATGGGGATTTTTCCGTATTTCGTCCTTAATAAGCGATTTTTAATGTCAATGTTGGCTCCTAATTTTCTTAGAAGGTCCATTCCGATTAAGCCGTCGTATCTGTCGTTAAATTCGAATACACAAAATTTATGTTTCATTTTAACATTAAATGTTCTCGGTAAGGGTATATTAGCTACGAATTGGTGTAGTGTTGTTTGATGGGCTGTTTTAATTTTAAATGGTTCTCTTTCTACATAAGCTAAGTAATGTTTTTTCACAGTTCTGGGGCTAATTAATGTTTTTGAGGATCCGGTGTCGATTAATAGTTTGAATTCGGCGTGGGGTATTTCTATGTATGGTAGTACTAAGTGATTTATGTTATTTAAGTTTATTAAGTTTGGTCGGTTATGAATTGGTCCATTTGAAAATTTGAGTTCGAGTTTTCTTCGTCGTACTCCTCGTAAGTTTCGTATTGTTCATCGCGTTCATAAATTTCTGCATGGTTTGATTCATCGTTCGTACCTGTCTCAATGTAATTATTCTGGTCAGTGTCAAATTTTTCTACTTCTTGGTGAAATAGTTCTTCCGATGTAAAATTGCAGTTTCTGATGAGGGTTTGGTCGGATACGTGTTATTTTTGTATTTTGTCTGGTGTTACCAGATGCGGTATCCATTGGTGTTGGTTTATAATAATTATTAGGGTTGTTATGATTATTAGTCATTGGTGTATTTCTATTGGGGTTTGCGTTGAATGCTGGTCTTTGTTGGTTTAAGTTTTGATTAAATCTTGGTTGGAATGCGGGTTTCGTAAAAGTTGAGTTAAATGTTGGTTTTGAAAAATGTTTATATTGATTATTAAAATTCGTATTGTTAAAGCTTGGGTTATTAATTCGTGGTTGATTTGTTTGTGCGTTAAAGGGTGTGAATTTTTGTTGAGGGATTGCTTGTCTTGTGGCTTGTATAGTTTTTATTGGTGAATAACTTTTATTCGCGTTGGGGTTGTATAGTCTGTTGCTGTAATACATTACATTTTCTTCTTCTATTACTAGGTTCATAGCTTCTTCTAGATTTTGGGGTCGTTGGAATCTGATTTTATCCTATAGTTGTTCTGGTAAAGCGTTTATATACGTGTCCAGTGCCATTTCGTCATACATTTTTGTTTTTAAATGTCGAACGTTTTGATCGGGTTCTTCGATTTTTAATTTGGTTAGTATTAAACTTCTCACGTCTTGGCATTTCATTCCGAATTGGTAGGGGGATTGATTGTGTTCCATTCTAAGGTTTATTAGGTCTCGTACCAGGCATTTTATGATACGTTGGTCTCCAAAATATGCAATTAATAGTTGTTTAAATTTTTGCCATACCTGTAAATCGGCCCTACTGGCGATTAAGGTTAGTGCCGTTCCGGTTAGTTTACTTATTATCAAGCGTATAAGCAATGTAGTGGTTCTAAAGTTATATACAATATTTAAAAGTGAATAATGTGATGCGTAACCGCATATTCAATAGCTGGGGTTGTTGTCGTATGACGGAAAACGCCGATCGCACGAGGGAGGTGCTCGGAATAAGAGAAAACACACGGACCACGGGGACGGCGAGAGAGAGTCGGTTCTCGCTGGTTACAACGAGAACAACAATAATTATTATTATAACTATGAGGGGCATCACATGGTTGAATTTAAGTACGATCATCACCTAATCAATCCGCAATCATACTACAGTTGTATGGATTCACAATGCACAACAAAGAAAAAGGTTTTATTTTTAGGGTGGCGTCACCAGTTATTCCATTTAGAGTCTAAGTAGATTAAGATTTAAGATGAAATATATCATCCAATTAGTGGTAAGTTTTGTTAGGTAAGTGACAAATTTGTATGTTTCTAATAAAATTATTTATGACGCAGTATACTTGATTTATCTTCGAATTTTATGTAGAATCCCCCCCAAAAGTTAATAAAAACACTACAGCAATGACTTTCTTTCGTTATCTCCGGGTTTGTAGAAGGTTTTTAGGAACATTTCGGCTGCTCCAATGAAATTTGAAAGATGTGCTTCCGTGCCATCAAATATCTGTATTGTCTCCAAATAGAGTCGCATGTCTGTGCTACTCATGTTGGTTAAGGGTTGTTTTCGATTTTGGGTAATTTCAAAAAAAAATTATTTTTTTTTTTAATTGAGGTTTATTTCGCTATGTATATCGTTATTTTCGTTTCGGATTTATTAATTTTCCGTTTGGGTTGGGTAATTTCGAATTTGTAAAAAATTTGGGTTGATTTTATATTGGTAACGTTATTTTTGCTTTGGTTTTATTAATTTTCCGTTTGGATTGGATAATTTCGAATTTTGTAAAAATTGCAGTTGGTTTTTGTTATTTGAAACGTTATTTTTGGTTTAGATTTTTAAATTTTTCATTTAGGTTGGGTAAATTCAAATTTTGTAATAATTGAGATTGATTTTGCTATTTTTATCGTTATTTTGGGTTTGGATTTGTTAATTTTCAGTTTAGACTGCGTTGAGTTATTTTTAGAATCGTAATTGCTGTTACTTGTGCTTAATTACACAGTGCGGTAATGAATGTGTTTGATTTATACTCGATAATGTTGATTTAATTGCCGTAGTCTTGAATTTGCCTGTTTCTATCTTGCGGTTTTTAATTTGTCTTGAGTTTCTGTTTTCTGAAGAATCTGGAGTGAATAGGTTTATTCTCGCGATATTTACTTGCTTTGTGTTAGTTCAGTTCTGTTAATTTGCAATTATATCGGTTTTAATTGAGCTGTATAAACGTTCAGTTCGTCTGTCTTGAATTCTAATTATAACTTGCAGGTTAATTACTTTTGCACTTTACCGTTGCAATTAAATCACTAAGTTATGTCTCTTAAAGGTGTAGTCACGTTTCTTGGTAATAATTGCGTACATGCTTAATAGCGTACACTTATAAACGTTGAGGTAATTAACACTTACAGGTGTTAATAGGAATTAAATACTTCACTTCCGTACTCGCTGAATGCTTTACATAAAAGATACGTCTAATTATTTTTAGATATCTCGGTGATGCATGACTTGTAATTGAAACTCTCCGTAGATGGTTTTCAGGTTACAATTATAAGCGTTTTAGTTAAGGCTTCTTACGATGACCGTTTAACTTTACTCAGGATTTGTACTGGGATAATGCAAATGATGAGTAATTTTAATTAAAAACGTTTAGTTTTTATACCGTGTTTGTACTAAGATAGTTGCAATTTTATTTATAGATCGTTGTGGTGTATAGTTTCTCATTAGATGCTGGTTGTAATTTTACGCGCTTTTATTATTCCGTGATGGATTTAATAATGCAAATTGCGTTACTTTAGTACTGCACAAAGATTCTGAAAGTTGTTTTTTTAATAGCGATATCTTTAAGGTAATAATGATATTGCGTTCGCGGACTTTGCTTATCTTAGGTGGTTTTAAGTTACCGTAGTTGTAGTTAATGCAGAATGTTCTTGCTGTAGTTTATACAGTATTATAGGTCAATGGATTAATTAATCGTTCCGTAATTGCTTGTTTGAAGAATTATTTTTAATTTTGGAATTAATCTGCTTTCTGTTTTTTGTTTACCGGATAAAAACGTGCGTTTGAATCGCGCTAGTTAATGGTTTTTATTTTGGTGTTAGTGGATGTGCGTCAGTTATTTTTGGTTTATTTTTGAGTTTGTTCTAATAATTGTGGTAAGAATCTTTTAAATATCAAGTCTCATAGATTAACACTTTCTCAAAATAAAGTCTTGTTTGAAAATAATTTTTCTTTGTAAACTATTTTCAAAAAATATTGGCATACAATAAAATTCATAAATGGGAATCAATAAAATAATAAACTAGCATATATCAATTATAGTTTGTGGTATAAATTGGTATAAATGAAATGAACTTACATTAATTTTTTCATCGGTTTCTTTCTCGATCGATGCTGTATCTTGTCCACGTTGGTTTGTTGCTGGATTTAGACTATTTTTGTTCTTCCTCCAACTTGGTTTGGGTTCTGTCAAAATTGCGAATTAAAATTCTTGGTCACCAATCTTTTGATTTTTGGATTTTTAGTGCCCTTTTGACATCCGTTACCGCTGCGCCAGTTAAGGTTCGGGCCTTTGGAGCTGTGTTTTTAAAAAACAACTTGAAACACTTAACAAAATTTATTTAGATTTGAAACAGAAATTACAGTGAAATTTAGAATAACTTGTTCATAATAACTTTAATAAAAAATAATTAATTGTACTGGGCGAGTAGTCTAGGTAGACAACAATGCAAAAGCTGTAATACTCAGACTGACTGCCTTGATTGAGTAGCTTGAACAACGAAGTATGGAGTTCGAAGACTGACTGCCGGGCATTGAGCTCCCGGGCTTTTTATAATAACCTGCCCCTTACACGGCTGTGGGAACTTGCAGATCTCATGTCTGCTTTACACTTTGTTATAATGTATCAATCTTAATTCTAAGTAATTGCGGTATGTTAACCGCCTGTGACCTGCCACCTGCAGTATCACTGCCCTCACGGATGCAAAGTTGCATATCCGTTCTCATGAACTGTCGATAACCTCTCTGGGTTATCCTTGTATTACAATGTTGCAATGGACTTATACTTTATTTAAGAATTTCTAATAATTCCTATTAGATTCAATATATATATATAATTGGGGGATACATAACTCCTCCCACCGTAAATGAAAAATTAAGGTTTTACTTAATTTTTAAATACATAAAATTCACAAATACACACACACACACACACATATATACACATACACACACATACGCACACTTACACACACATATACACATACACACACATACTCACACACATACACACACATACACACACATACATACACACACATATACACACACATACACACCCATACACACACACATACACACACATACACACACATACACACACACACACACATACACACACATACACACACATACACACACATACACACACATACACACACACATATACACATACACACACATACACACACACATTTCTAGTTTTCTTAATTATTGTCGTATCGTCCTAATTGGATGTCTACCAAATAAATTGAATATCAATTTGGTAGTAAGTGCATACGCAGACGACGTATCCGTTTTTATTTCCACAATGAAAGACTTTGAAATATTGCATTATGTGAACGGGATATACCAAAAAGAATCTGGTTCGATTATTAACACGCAAAAGAGCACAGGTTTCTGGGTCGGCGAATGGAAAAACCGAAACGATGCACCTCTAAATGTAATAATAATAATAATAATAAATTTGATTTATTGAATATATACAAATACATATATCCAAAAGGACATGGTTTAGCAAGGCTGATTTTCAACCACTCCTGACTATAATTTAGTACACTTATTTAGATTATTTTTTATAATACTTATTTAACAAAATTTTTTTCATTTCTTTCTTAAATGTACATTGATTTTTACAACTTTTATACAGATTTATATTTTGATTTATAAACTTAGCTGCCGTATGTTCAAATGAAGCTTTAAATTTGGCTACTTGATGCCTAGGTACATTAATCATGTCTACTGACCTTAAGTTTAGATTATGTATGTCACTTCGCTTCTTTAGTAGTTCATACAAGTAATTTGGTTTTTTTGTAATAATAATTCCATACAGTAACACCGCAAACAACAATTCACACCTACCTTGAAATTTTAAAATTTGATGTTCTTTATAAATAGGTGTTACATGATCAAATGTTCTATAATTAAAAATAAATCGTATGCAACTATTTTGTAATACCTGCAACTTATTTTTTAATTCGTTAGTTAGATAATTAAAATAGACACAACTACAATAATCAAGCTGACTAATTATTAAAGTATTGCATAATTCCATTTTTGCACGTGAAAGAATCAAGTTTTTATAACTATATAGTCGCTTTAAAATTGCATAACCTGACTTAATCTTTGTTACTGCATGTTTTTCAAAATTTAAATTGGTATCTATAATAAGACCAAGATTTTTTGTACTTGATGAAAAAGTAACTTCTACATTATCGATTATGATAACCTCATTTATATTGTCGTGAACTTTCCTACAAGCCAATTTATTTCCCAAGCACATAGCGACCGTTTTTGTAGGATTTAAGAGTAAACCATTTTCTTTTGACCATTTAGATATTTGTTCCAAATCCATATTTAAATATTGAATAGTTTTGTTAATTTCTTCTGCCATACATGATACATACACTTGCACATCATCGGCATACATGTGCACTGAACATACCTTTATCACCTCTGGTAGATCTGCAGTAAATAGGGAAAATATAATCGGTGCTAAAACACTTCCCTGTGGCACTCCTTGCTTTAGTGGTAAAAATTCTGAGAATCTATTGTTGAGCTTTACTTGCTGATACCTTTCACTGAGATAGTTTTTAAACCATAATAAAACTGTCTTACTGCAACCATATAATTCTAATTTACGAAGCAAAAGTTGTATATTTACTAGTTCGAATGCTTTGCTATAGTCTAACATTACCAATAGAGTAACCTTGACTTCATTCATAGCTCTCGTAATGTCATTAACAATCTTACAAAGCGCTGTTGTCGTACTGTGCCCTTCGAATCCAGACTGTGCTGATGGCAAAATATATGTATTGATATACTCACTATACTGATCATAAACTATTTTTTCTGCTATTTTTGACATTGTGCTTAAAATATTGATTGGCCTTAGATGAGACAGTTCTGTAGCATTAGATACTTTTGCAATAGGCGTGACTATTGAGTACTTCCATATCTTAGGATAGGTTCCTTCATTTAATGAGCATCTTAAAATATTAACCAGCACATCTATACAGAAAGGTAGTATATATTTTAGCATTTTTATGCCAATACCATCCACACCAATTGCTTCTGATTTGATACCAAAAATAATTTTGTATACTGCATCATGTGTAATTTTTTGCATATCAAATTTAAATTGTTGCTTAAACACTGGATAATCTAATTTATTATTTTTATCTGTTTCTATGCTTGAGGCCAAATTTTCTGCAGCCTTAACAAAGAATCTGTTTAGGTGATTGGGGTCGTTCAAATTTTCTTGGATTGTATTTTCTGGTTTACGATATATTTGGCTTTTCCTAAAGAAGTCCCACAATCTTTTCTTGTTGCCTATATGTTTATTAATTTCAAACTTAAAGTATGCAGCTTTCTCTGCCTTAATTGCAGTATTAGTAATATTACGTAAATCTTTATAATACCCAAAATGACTTGCTAATTTAGTTCTGCGATAACGAGCATATGCTTTGTCACGCAGCTTTATCATATTTTTTATAGTTGCAGTTATGTAAGGTTTATTTAGACTACTAGTTCTAAATCGTTGCATGGGTGCATGTAAATCAAATAATTCCCTTATCATATTATTAAGACAACTCACTTTGTCATCAATATTTTGCATATTTAGAATTTGCTCCCAATTTAACAATTTGGCATCATTGTTAAATAATTCCAAATCAAAATATTTAAAATTTCTTGCTGTATTATATTTCACAGAGACTTGATATATATCTGTTTTTATAATTCCATATATAAGACGATGATCTGACATGATATTCATATCCAGTGTACCACACTTTTGGATACTGATGTTGTTGCTAACACATAAAATGTCGAGTAGTGTTTCTGAATGTTCTGTTACTCTTGTAGGTTCTATATTAGATCTTGTTAAGTTGAAACATTCTAATATCTGATTTAAATAATTACTAGCTCTGGTAGTTTGGAGCATATCGATATTAATATAACCCATTAATATTGTGTTATCGTATTTAATGCTACAATCACATAATATGCTCTCTAATTCTTTCAGGCATGTTATCGATTTTGTGGGACATCTGTATATGACACCCATTATATATGACTGAGATTTAATTTTAAATGTAATCCAGTGCTGTTCTAGTTCAGCTCCTGTTATATAACTTATATCAACATTCTTCCAATTGATCCATGTCCTTACGTAAAAACATACTCCGCCTCCCCTACTTGGCCTGTCTAATCTTGTTAACGCATAACCTGGTAACATGATTAGTTCAGACGGTATATCCTTTGTGAGCCAAGTTTCTGATAATGCTATGATATCAAACTTCTCATTATTCACAAAGTCGATAAAATGTGAAAAGCACGATACCAACGAACGTATATTTAAGTGACATACTGATAAGGTTTTAACATTTTGATTTTTGATATGTATATATTGCTTATCCCGGATACCGAAACACTGTTGTTTATGCTGTGATTGCTAAACTTGTTTACCATAGTCAATTTTGGAACGAGCTATCTGCAATTGCTTGCACCATGTGTGACAGGTTTTATCAAAGGGTGAATGGTTAATGTTGAGCATTAATGAATATTTGGTATTCATTTCTTTGCAGTTCGGACATTGTGTTTCCAAATTCTTACACACTTCCCCTGGGTGATTTTCATATCCACATTTAGAACAAACTGGTTGTTTTGACAAACGTTTGCATAGTGGTTATACCCATAACAATTAAAGCATCTTTTAATATTAATATGTTTATAAACCGCACAAGCTGAAAATTCAATGCAAAGAGCACCATTATCTAATATGCTATTATATGTGTCAATATCCACCTGTATAATTGCAGTCCATTTACTATTGTTATTTACCATTCTTTTTATATTAATCACTTTGATTTCAGCATTGTCACTAATACATCTGTTTTGTTTGATAATAGCATTTATTAGAGAATCAGGTGCAATCTCTTCTAAAATACCAACAATTTTTACACATGGTTTTTGTTTACTCAGTGTTTTGATTAAATATTCACTGTGTAATTTATTTTCGGTTTCTGTTTTCAGCTTGATTAAATCTTCTTTTGATGAGCAACTGATAGCAAGTCCACCCTTATTTATGCCTCTAATTCCTGAAATAGTCACCCCTAATTCACTAACACTAATCTTTTCTTTAATTTCATTTCTGGTCTTGTTTGAATTTTGGTCTTTTTTTGGCTTGATTAACAAAACATTATCATTGGTTTTTAGGGCATCTGCAAAGCTTTTTGATTTCCCACTAGTAACATTTTCATTTTTAACATTTGGATCCACATTATTATTTGTTTGTGTTTTCAATGTTGTTTTTAATTTATATTCTAGGTCATTTACCTTATCTTGTAACAATAGTATTATTTTTTCCTTATCAGTTATGAGAGCATCTTTCTGTAGATTTAATTCCTTTAATAGTAAAACCTGTTCCATTAACCCATTGTGATTATCACCATTGAAGGTATTTTTATCCATACAACACATGACTTGAATTACTAATGATTTTCACATTTTTCAATCTATCTACACAACTCTGGTGAAATATTGCATAACAATTTACACAAGTTACTAATGTACATACTTTATTTTTACAGCATTTAAAAACTTTCTCTTGAGCACTTTTAGAGCCATTTACATCAGTGGCCATCTTGAACAGAAAAAAAAAAAATTTGGACATCAAATAGTATTAAAATCTTAGGTGTTCAACTATCTGAAAATGCAATGGAAGATACACATATTGCATATGAGAATCTTCTAGTTAAAATCGAAGATGCATTAAATAAATGGAAACAAAAATTACCAGCATGTTCCATGAAAGGACGAAAAGTTGTAGTGAATCAATACGTTGCACCCAAAATGTGGCATTTTATGCAAGTTCTGCCCTTTGAAGTTCAACAACTTAATCAACTGCAAAGAAAGTTGAACGATTTTGTGTTGAAAGGTAAACATTGGACCAAGAAGAAAGACCTATATCTACCAGTCGAGAATGGCGGTATTGGTCTAGTGCATCTTGAAACAAAACAAATGTTTAGGCTATTCTTGGAGCACAGAGTAAACAATAGTGATCCCGAACACAAATGGGCGATAATTATAAAGCATAACATTATAACAAATAACTCTTAAAAAGTTTCGTGGCATTGGCTTTTTAATGAAAGTTCTCGTGTAACTGAATCAGAACAGAAATTTTTGAATAATCTTCTTCATTCTTGGAATCATGATTATGCTACAATACTTAACTTTCCACGACATAGAATGGACATCGATGGAACCCCAACAGTACCTAATAGACTAATTGGGTGGAAAACTAAACCGCCGCTGTTTTGCAAAATATGGGCACAGTATGGATTTTATAAAATTAAAAATTTTAAAGACGAAAACGAATGGAAAAGTGACCATGCAATTAGGATGGAGCTTATAAGTGCCTCCAAAATAATCCAGGACGATCTAATAGTTCAGTATAAACGAATCCGTTCATATATTATGTCAGAATATAATTTTGAAAAAGAAGACAACTCAAATATGTTAAAAACGGTATTACATGTGGGGAAAGATAATAATCTAGAAATCATTCAGAATAATCGTAGTAAAATAACTAAATTCCTTATTCTGCAACGCTATAGAGAGGTTGATGATGACAAAAAGCCGATAGAAGAAGAAAAGATTTATTGGCAGACGTTTTTTCAGGCTCCATCGTTCGGAAGCGACTCCGTCGTAGCATGGAGATTTGCTAAAAATCTATTGGCAGATCCAAAATATTTATTTAAAACGGGATATGCAGCAACCCCACTATGTCCATGGTGTAACACAGAAGGAGACGTATGGCACATTATGATAACATGCCAAAAAGCAAAGGAAATTTGGAGCTACCTAACACCAATTATCAAAAAATTATGCATCGGAAACATATATTTACAAGAGAAGTTCTTGGAGGCTTTATATATAAAAATAATGCATGTGCAATGGCTAATTATTTAGTAACTCTGACAAAAAGCACAATATATTGGTCTACAATTGACAAACACAAAAACCCTGACAAATGCATATGTTACAAAGAACTATTGGCCCAAAGAATAAAATCAAGAATTGCCAAAGAGTTTGCTTGGCATATTAGCAACAACACCATTAATACCTTTATTGATACTTGGTGCATAAACACGGTGCTGTGCTGGGTTCAAGACAACAATGTAATATACACTCATTTTTTTAACTAACAGTTGAAGCGAATCCAGGTAGAGCAAGTCAGTTAATTAACATTTTTGTTAGACATATAACTCACAATAATTAATGTAAACTAGTGTAATGTTTTGTATTCAGTCAGTTTTAATAATAACACACACACATGCACGCATGCACACACACTCATGCACACACGTACACACATGCGCATACAAGTACACACGCACGCACGAACGCGTGCACGCACACATGCATGCATGCATGCACATACACACAGACACACACAAACACACACAGACACACACACGCGCACGCACACACATGCACACACACACACAATCACACATACACATATACACACACACATACACACATATATACACACACATACATACACACACATACACACACATACACACACATACACACACATACACACACATACACACATACACACACATACACACACAGACACACAACACAACACACATACACACACATACACACAGGAAAATAATAATATACTATTCAATCATAACGTAAATAAGGACTCTGCATCTAGACGAAATCACAAACTTTATGGACGACATAAAGGCTATCACCTACTTTTTACCTTTCCTGTAGCCACTAAGATCGGGTTATTGCAAATCCATTCTCATCTAATTCATTTAAAACGTCTCGATTTATTTTCTTCTTCAAGCTCTGATGAAACTAAAAAGTTACGAGTGAATTTATGCCCAAATTAATTTTTTGTCGAAGAATTTGTGTTAGAAGAATTAGCTTTTATTCCTGATACTCTCAACGTTGTTTCAAATTTAAATAATTTATTGCTATCAGCAGAAAATGTAGATATTTGTAAATCGGTTCCCGTTTACAAGTGGAATTTGAACTTTTCAGTATATAGTGCGAAGATTTTGTTTGTCTCTTTTTTTGAACAAATTAATGACCTAAAATCTCCAGCAACTGTACCGACGAACAACTATTTAAAAGAGCAGTTGAATTATTTTCTGATGGTGCCTTAGCATTGTTTTGCAATATTGAACACCAAATTCATAGTTGACCCGATCTAGTAGATCTTTTGAAGAAAGACTTTGCTATCTTTGATTGTA
This sequence comes from Platerodrilus igneus, assembly GCA_036346225.1. Lineage (NCBI taxonomy): Eukaryota > Metazoa > Arthropoda > Insecta > Coleoptera > Lycidae > Platerodrilus > Platerodrilus igneus. Next base: position 50,288 of record JARFIW010000136.1, on the reverse strand, counting down.
ACATTTTAATTTTCAGTCATAACTTAATTGCATAGAATTACAAGAATAATGCGCTGAGCGTGCATTGTTCCTTAGGGATCTACTTATATTAATATATCTGTGTCGCATAAAGCTATTTCCAAGTACATCTCTATTTGATTATTTCGTGTTCCCCCCTCTGTCGGCGCGACCACTTGACTCTGATTTCGACAAGTCAGTCGGCCGCCGGCAACAGCTTTGTTAAGATGTATTTTCGGCTGGAGGCTGGCAACCTTCGCATCAACTATTAATCGTTGGGATATCTTCTAATAACGGCTGGTAAAGTATATATTATACGAACTAATGTAATTTGAGGTAATTTATTTAGCGCGACAAGGTAGAATGCGACCTGTAGAATGCGACAATGTAGAATGCGACAATGTAGAATGCGACAACGTAGAATGAAACGTTCAGAATTCGTCAACTAGAATCCAAGAAAAAGTTATGAATTACCATTATGTAGGAATAGTCAATTTGAAAATTGCCTAATAAGAAATTTGTTTGATAAGAAATTATGGATGTTAATTTGGATGCAGTCGTATCAAATTGGAATGGCTGTTAACCTTGTTTGAAAAACGGAAATCCCGTCCTAATTTTTCGTGAAGCAACAAATAGCAGTTGGGTTTGTTATTAGCTGTAAGATATTTTTTGCATGTGTTTTAAAGGTTAGAACACGTAAACTTGCTATTATGTTTAGTACACATAAATTGTGTAAATTTCAATTAATTGTTGAGCTGGTTTTATAAGCCGTAAAACGAAATTTTGTCGAATTAGCTTTCTATAATAACATGCTTTGTTCCATATGAACCTGCGATAAGTTCAACGTATGTTTTCGACGTCATATTTTTCTGTTTTGCACAGTTGACAGATGTTGTCTTGAAAGCAAATGCTTTGTGCAGCTGTAATGCAATGTACTGTGTTATGCTTACAAATCATTATCACTTTAATTTGTATAACAAGTTCATGTTTAAAGTACAGTTGGTTGATTAATGAAAGAAAAAAGGAAAGTTAAAACTTTAACTTTGATGTACTTGATTATGACAATTTTTTGTTACAAGTTCCGATATTTTAATAGAGTTTTTTTTAGTAAACAATTAGTTCAAAATTTAAGACTTTTATTTTGGTCAAATGCGATCAAATCTAATTACATAAAGATAAAATTTTTCTGAGTAATAATTTGATGCCAATATTATATTGGAAATACTTTTTTTTATTATTTCTTTATATATTTTTATAGGACACAAATGGTGTTCTTACTTTTTTATTTATTTAACCTTTGCAATTTCTTACAGGAGCTGCGTCTTATCTTAATAAGACAGGTTTTTGTTAACGAAGGCGATCATTTTATCTTTGGGTTTCCACGTCCGCCCTTAGAACTGTGCTTTGCAATTATCGTAATTATCTCAGGACATGGTGGCGCCTATTTGATTTAGCTTAACTTTGGTTTTCAAACAGAATTCGACTCCCCCCCCCCTTCTCATTGCTCTACCCAGGAATAGACCCCTGCTATGTCGAAAGATTTTTGTTCACTAGCGCCTTAATGTAGAAAAAAAGACGTTTCAGTCTTTTGTAAAACAGAAGTCGTTTCAGTGGCACCCATCCAACGTAAGGCCTAGCAAAATTAGTTACATGATAACTATTATTAAATTCTATCTCAAATTCGTACTTGTTTCCAAACACTTAACGAAAACGTATTATCTTATATTTTCGAAATACAGACTTTATTTAACTGTTTAGCCTGATGAAACCGAGATTTTGACGGAATTAATTCAGAATCTGAATGTGTATTGTTCTGAACATTTAGCTCTCCAAAAGATTGATCTCCTAACTTAGATCTTTGCAATTCCTTGCAAGAAGTAAAATTTCGATTAGAAAAATACCACCCCTCAGTAAAATTCCAACTAAAACCTTCTCATCAAAATGTATCCTAATGTAGCGACTCCTCGTAACTTAAATAATTTTTCATCCCTTATATTGAGTACCGACGAAACTAATTCCCTTTCTTGTTGTATTTGTTGAAAAGATGATCGAACCTATGCTAATTGTATCGAACCTCAAAATCTTTTTTGCTTATGGTTGTAGAATCTCCATCATCATAAAAATAAATGTGCACATTGTAATGTTCTGGACCATTACCGAGGGTATGCTTTTGTTCGGGATGTACGCGAGTTACATATTCCCCATATCAATAAGTATATATAAATTAAAATGCATTTATTATGTCTTAGTAATAGCATGTTACATTGTGTCAGTTGACGGTAACAATATTAAAGGTTAATCAGAGTTCATATCAGACATGAGACTGGAAGCAACTACTTTGTATTCCAGACACAACCTGATACTGCAGGTGCAGATACAATGAACTGCAATAAAGCAGTCTTAATTAAAACATTACTTAGAACAAGACGTATGTATCAAGTAATAGCAGATGGCAAGATCTGCACATTTTCACAAGATGATGTGAGAACAGGGATTACATAAATACCCTAAGGAGCCCCTGATGGCGTTAGTCTCGAACTTCATAACTTTAACGTTGTTAGTAGATTAAGCTACTCATTGGTAATTATTAAAATATTAACTTTGATTAATTTGTTGAATTAAAAGTCACGTTAATGAATATAACGTACAAGTTGTTAAACCATTTTGTAATTACTGTATTAAAATAAGTTTGATAGAAGTGTTTTTGAGAAATAAGTGTTTTTAAAAAGAATCTCCCAAAGGCCCAAAACCTATTTGGCGCAGCGCAAAGGATTCCAGAAGAGCACTAGCGATTTCAGAATTGAAACGCTGGTGACCGTGAATTTTAATTCTTTATTGGAAGAACAAAATTGGACGAAGTACAGAATCGAGCGAATCCAATAAAGAAGGCAGGTTAATGGAACTGGCAATCAAATTATTGTGAATACCTATAGTTCATTTTTTCTAACCATTTTTTTCTCAATTGAATATTGGTGTTAGCAAATAAGATTTGAAACGAAAGAATTTATGTACAATTTATTATTACAATTTATTATCACAAGTTATTATTACTGAAATAATTTACTCAGTAAAAGTCCGAACTTGATTATAACAAAGGTTTATAATTATACACATATATGTACAATTTATTGCAACGAATTTTAAGGAAACAATTATTCAGCAAAAGTCTGAAATCGATGTAATTATAACAGAGGTTTATAATTATATACGATACACCTAACAATAAGTGATTCTTTAAATAACTTTAATACAAACTTGATTGAAGTAACAGAGAATTAATAATTTATATAGATAAATACTCAAACCTTAAGGTTATATTTAGTCTCAATACCAATGTGCGGTGGAAATCAAGCTTTACTAGTGATTTTCATTACAGCATGCGAAACATTCTTAAAGAACTTCTACAAACAAGGTTGTAACATATTAAATTCCTCGAAAGGAAAATAATATGTCTTCTCTACCATACAGGCGGCAGAGCCTCGATAGATTACGAGGGGTTCCTGTTTGATAGTCAAGCCCAGGGTAAAAAGGATGTTGAATGGCTTTGAGAAAAAAGGGTCCCTCTAAAGAGTTCTTCCAGCCAGCTAAGCTTCTTCAACTTAGGGCAGAGCTATGAGCTAGGGTCGTAGGATGGTATACGATAAAACAAAAGAAATTTTATTGGACGCCACCGTATCTTAATGTGTGTTTGATAAGAAATTATCCGAAGATCAGATACGGAAATCTTCGAAAAAGAAAAAAAATTACGACAAGCAACATAAACAAAAATACTTACTTTGGTCTCTGGGACCTGGAAGGGGAACAGCGAACTTTAACACTAATAATACCTTTCTTCAATATTAAAGTTTTATATTTGTATACTGTTTGCTTCTGTAAGATAATTACTGTTGACTTTAAAGAAAGAAAATTTTGAGACAACTTAATATTTTTTCTATTTATTTTTAAAAAAAAATATTTATATATACATTGTTTATACAAACTTATTTATACGGAGACTTTCGAAACAGCTCCGTTTTCACTATTTAATATTAATCTCTAAGCATTCTTGGAATATTGTTTCATTAATTGCATAAATTACTTCAGTTCTCTTTAAGAAATATATAATTTTTATTTTATGTTACAGTGACTTCATGCTACTAGAATAGGATTCTTTTCAGTGTACAAGAAAAAAATTACATATTCAAAAAACGATTTCTCTGGTTATGGTTCTACATTTTTAATAGCTATCTTTAATAAAATTAAAGGTCACAGAAAAATACTTATTGTCGACATTGAATTATTCTTCAGGTGTACCATCACCTTGTGTTATACACAATAATTCGGCAAACAATTCTTATCATATCACATGTTCAATAAAGCAAACATTTTAAACAACTTTCTAACTTCAAACATAATCTAACACAATTATCTTGAAAATGTTAAGGACAATTTTGCCTTATTCAAATACTAAATTTCAAACTAAATTTTAAGTGAAACAAATTAAATGAACTATGAACCTTAGCAAAATTTCGAGAATTAATTTTAAACAAACTTATGTATAGCTTATTCGAAAATTATCTGAGCATTTTAAATGAAAGTTTCTTGAAAAGATATAAGTATAAAAATGGAGGATGACTCACCGCTGGCCATCTGCTTGGCGGCCGGTTTTCCTTCTCTTTTAAATTTTTTTTAAACATCTGCGTCCTTACTCTTATAGTTGAGCGTGGCTGACGCAGGGGTCCGGATTTAACCTTCAGACAAACCAATCACATGTGGGGGTTTCTGCTTTCTCGCCTAGCAACAATTGAAGCTGCTCTTCAGTCTCGTGCTTGCTTTATGTTTAACGATTGTTTTTTTTATATAATACTTAAATTTAATAGCTTCATTACTTGCACCTTGAATTTAATATTTTAAAACTCGGAATCAAAATTATCTTCATATTTAATAATTGGGAGTTTCATCCTTAAAACTCTAAACTAAAAAAAGAACTTGCGCTGAAATGAAACGAAAGAATAAAATTTAGTGGTAAGCTTGTGAAATATTTTCTTACCGTAAAAATATATCTACAACCATTTTTAGGTCGATGCTGATACCAAAACTAAACTTACGGTACACGTTGACTCCACTTAACTAATTTTTGGGACGGCATGTTTAATTAAAAATGTGCAGGTCCTAAATAATACTGGTATACGAACTACATCTGATATCAAAATGGCTTATTCCACAAGGCAATCTCAGTTATACAAGCATGCAACGGAAGGGGGGTATTGAATCAAAATACAAACTAGAAGTTCACTTAAAGTGTACTTTTGCTATTCTAATGTAGATGGCGTACTATGTATGAATTCATAATACAAGGTTTCAATAGAAATTTAATATTTATTGATTAGGTGTATGGAATAAAATTGTATATTTGAATAACAGAAAATCGTAATTGTTACACAGCCTTTCTACAAAAAGAAAAAAATCTTGGATAAACAAAACAAATTCTAAAGAAGGATTAAAGATTTTTTTTATAATCGTTGCTATAACAATCTCAACATAGCTAACTAACTAATTGACGATAAACACATACCAACTAACTTAACTCTAAACATTGACGTAAGATCAATTAAAAAAATTTTCCTATTTGACTAGTAATATGGGAAGGTGGAAGTACAAAAGAAATATTATGAGCGAATGAGTGTAATAGTAACTAACGCGTACAACACGTCTAAAAAGGAGACATATCCGGGAAGACAAAATAGATAGGGCTTAATCGGGAAGGTCTGACACTCAAATGTCACTCAATGGAATAGAACCAACACTAAGTATTTGCATATGCCTAACCATACTACTACTCACTAACAAAAAAAATGAACCAACACAAAAAGAAAGACTTATAGACTTATAAATACTTTACATAAGATTCTTTATGTCCTAAACTAACTTAAAGTTCAAACTATTCACACATGGACAATTGCCATTTGCACTAGACTTTGCAAAGTCCTAAGGGCAAAAAAATTTCAAGTTGGGAATTATGATTGTCTTATCAAAAAAATTTTTAACAACCCTACCCACATAAACTTTCTTAAAAATTGTCTTTTAGAACTAGACAGCATAAATTCAACCAAAAAAGAGAAAGTACTTGAGAGCTACGTCCTACCTTTCACAAAAAAATTTGGTAAAACTACCTCATTAGACTTTCAACTTCATAATGCATAGTCCTGCCTAGACTATCATTTTTCAACTCTATATTTCTCTAACTCTACGGAATTCAAAAAAATCAACTTCACCAGTATGTGTCCGCACCACAGTGGACACACTAAAAATTATTCGATTTGATGTCAAATCAACTCCCTATATCAATATAGTGGTCAAAACCTCTACTACCCAAAATATAACTATCAACTTTGACCAACTTCACAAAAATATTTCTACAAAATGCAAGCGACTCTCGCTTACCTAAACTCTAAAATCTCCTATATGGTTAACATCATTGATGCCAACACAACCTCTATACTCGACCTTATCAGCATCATCCAAAATTAACAACCCAAACTTAAACAATATCATCGCAACAGTCGTCATAACAAACATCAACCTTACCAATAAAATCGACCGACCAAAACAATCACATCAACAGCCTAGACATTATTTACACGCAAGTCTTTCAACAAAAATCTTTATGACGCTAAACTTATACATATTTAATACTAATATAGTCTCTACAAAAAATAATAAGTACAAACACGAAAGCATGATTGTCACCCAAACAAAATCATCACCGAAACGCTCGACACTCTTCCTACTACAAAAGTTTACTTTGACAAACAGAATCCCATGCCAAAATTTACTTTTCTGGAACGTCTATCTAAATCTAAAGCAGAATATGATGTAACGTGCATTTTTAATGGCTTAACATTTTACACTACCCAATTGGTAAATACATTTGTGTAACTACTATTTCTATATTTTATATTTATTAACTCCTTGGGCGAATGCGTCGTATTATAATGAGTGGATTGCATCGTTCTTGTCTTGCCGCTCATATAAATTTTGTTCCTTATGTGGATACACCAGTCTAGATAATAGACGATAAGAGGTTGTAATAGCAACGAGTTGATATAAACAGATGAGCAGTTGTAGTTTGGTTCTTTGTTCCTATATATTAATTACGTTAAAAATACTGTTTCCTTTTTGCTTTGAAAATAGTGAGAATTAATGCGGTATGAATTTTCGAATTGTTCATGAACAAGCACGACACGATTTTAGTTGTTTTTCTTGTGAAATAAAAGTTGTATATTAACTGTAGAGTGTGTAGTGCTAATTCCGATTGAAGTAGTATGGTTTATAGGCGAACGTGTTTGGTCGACGCACGTGTGTTTTAAGGACATTTGACGGACGGTTTTATTGCTTACGCGTGCCTTACTAATTGTTTTTCGGTTGAGTTTCTGTTGGAAATAAAAGTGGTAGAACTTGTTAAACTCGACCTGCACGCGTGTTCTACGGAACATTTTGACGGACTTACTTTAGTGATACACGTGCTTTACTCATTGTGTTTTTTTTGTTGGTGCTTTGTCTTTTGATATTTAAACTGTGTGTGCGATCTAGTTTTGCGGTCCTTTTTTTATCAGAGTAGTGCATACTTTGGATTATCCAAATACAGTTGATACTGTAGTTTTTGAATTTTCCAACCCCAAAGTATCTAAAATAGATCATTGCTTGCGCAAATTTCGTTATTTGCGAAATATAACCGATTACCGGTTTACAAAGGTATTGGTTGAAGTTTCTCACTGCTTTTTGGATGTTTATGAAAATAATATACATTTGGTCCCAGTTGAAATTAAACTAGTGCTACAAAATATTTTGAAATTATGGTCTCAGGAAATAGAATTAACAAGAAATTTATCAATGCTACATAGTTCCGTTGCGTGATAATGTCTGCTGCTAACACCAGTGAAATACGTAGGTGTGATTAGGGTAACGTGTGATAAGTTCTATCAACACCCTCACAGTCAAGGGTGAAGTGCTGCGTTAGTGCCGGACATCGTGAATCCCACACTTCAATTGTAATGAAGCGTTACTGAAGGACCTTTTGTAAGTTGAACTATTTCCTACTTGTTACTACTTTAAATATCTATCCGTTGTTTTGCCATATCTTAGTCGTTCTGATACCTTTACCATAGACTTGCATGCTATAAAAAAAACAAAGAGAAGAATCAACAATACTAGATGACTCATATCAATTGTGCTTACCTATTTATCTTTTGTTAAAATTTTGTCTGATCTATGTTTAATTGGTGTGTGAGGAAACGTTCCTGCTACTCCCCAATATTACCTCACTTTGTACTAAAAATTTTTGTATTGCTTTCACGGTTGTTATATTACATAGATTATCCAAACAGTTTTTCTTTACATTCTACCAAGTACTGAACAATCTATGCTCGATCAGCATGCTATGCTTTTTTTTATTTCAGGTTTGCAGGACTAATTTTTTTTATTGCAGGTTTGCTATTCTGATTTTTTTTTGTTGCAGGTATTGTTACTAAGTCCTTACAACCGCGTTACATATATGTTGGTCTGCTTTCTACCCCCAAATCTCCGATTGAGCCCGGTCATTTCTTTGATTTTCTTTGGGTTACGCACGACTACGAGCTAACGTAACAGAAATTTGGCGCCCAACGTGGCTGCCTAGAATTAACGTAACAATGATTTTAAATCTTTGAGGTGCCATCTACCGGCTTTAGAACCATGAATAAAAAAACTAATCACGACGATAGCTAACAGAAAAAAAATATCAGTGTTCAGGTACACTCTCACCCTACTACCAACCGAACTTCGAAACAACTACAATGCTTCACAACGCTTAAATTTGCTATAATGACAAACCCTCTACGAGTCTCACCTAAACTAACAACCAAAAATTACATCGACCCAAAAAAGTATGATGCAAAAAAATTACTAGAGCGACAGACTCACCTCGAGTCTCGTCTAGACTTACGTAATGCTGAGCGACCAACTCTTCATGAGTCTCGTCTAGACTAACATTCTGCTGAGCGACCAACCACGACGACAAGTCTCGCCTAGACCAAATTGCGTTGCAATGCCGATATAAATCAAAAATTTGCTATCAAAACAAAAACGTGCCTATGCACAAGAGCAATTCTCATATGATATGACGACAGCTCAAACCGATGTACCCTTAAAAATAGAATCCGTAGCATTATCATCAAATCCTGACAAAATGTTTTTTATAGATGCAAGCAAAAAATCAATCTTTTTACGTTCTTCTAAAAATGTAACTCGTATTCCAACTCTTCTTTGTGCAAATAAACAATCTGTAAAGTATCTGCCATTTCAAAAATTTAAAAGAAAACTTTTCAACCGCTAAATTTCTAACACTATAGTCAAAAGTGAAAACTGCACTCTCGTTCCGCTAAATATTTTCTTCACTAACCACTAAATAAATTATTTTTTTTACGTTGCAGTGTCAATAATTGAAATAACTAAATCGAGGCTTGTCGTTAGAGTTGCTATAAATGTTTGAATCATCAAAATGTATTCGAGCCCCACGTTGTGAGCGCTATTTATGTAACATATTAAATTCCTCAAAAGGAAAATAATGTCTGCTCTACCATACAGGCGGCAGAGCCTCGATAGATTACTAGGGGTTCCTGTTTGATAGTCAAGCCCAGGGTAAAAAGGATGTTGAATGGCTTTGAGAAAAAAGGGTCCCTCTAAAGAGTTCTTCCAGCCAGCTAAGGTTCTTCAACTTAGGGCAGAGCTATGAGCTAGGGTCGTAGGATGGTATACGATAAAACAAAAGAAATTTTATTGGACGCCACCTATCTTAATGAGTGTTTGATAAGAAATTATCCGAAGATCAGATACGGAAATCTTCGAAAAAGAAAAAAAAATTACGACAAGCAACATAAACAAAAATACTTACTTTGGTCTCTGCGACCTGGAACGGGAACGGCGAACTCGTGCTATCTGAAAATTTAATCACATTTAAACATATTCACACTAAGGGCTTCGTTAGAGCCTAGTCACTTTATCACAAAAAAAAATTACATGTAAATCCACTAGTAAAAATTATACTTTCAAGAAAAACTTTTAACTTTAACACTAATAATACCTTTCTTCAATATTAAAGTTTCATATTTGTATACTGTTTTCTTCTGTGGGATAATTATTGTTGACTTCAAAGAAAGAAAATTTTGAGACAACTTAATATTTTTTCTATTGATTTTTAAAAAAATATATTTATATATACATTGTTTATACAAACTTATTTATACGGAGACTTTTGAAACAGCTCCGTTTTCACTATTTAATATTAATCTCTAAGCATTCTTGGAATATTGTTTCAGTAATTGCATAAATTACTTCAGTTCGCTTTAAGAAATATATGACTTATTTTATGTTACAGTGACTTCATGCTACTAGAATAGGATCCTTTTCAGTGTACAAGAAAAAAATTACATATTCAAAAAGCAATTTCTCTGGTTATGGTTCTACATTTTTAATAGCTATCTTTAATAAAATCAAAGGTCAAAGAAAAATACTTATTGTCGACATTGAATTATACTTCAGGTGTACTATCACAATGTGTTATACACAATAATTCGGCAAACAATTCTTATCATATCACATGTTCAATAAAGCAAACCTTTTAAACAACTTTGTAACTTCAAACATAATCTAGCACAATTATCTTGAAAATGTTAAGGTCAATTTTGCCTTATTCAAATACTAAATTTTCAAACTAAATTTTAAGTGAAACAAATTAAATTAAATATTCAGTGAAGTAATGATATTTATCTTTGAACTATTTGTGAATCCTATAGTAAGGTTTGTCATATAAATGTTTTAGGGTTGCTGCAACGTGCGTATTTACTGTATTTAGTAGTGTTCGTAATCTTTAACTTAAACAGACATTTATTAGCCTAACGTTATCGTTAATAGGAATTTATTTATTTAAATGATGAACGGGATTTAACACCATCGTTTGTTTAACGTGTGATTCCCAGATTAGCCGCTCAAAACCAGGTGTTATTTGTGCCGGCTTTTGTGGTCAGAATAGTTATCATATCAGCTGTGTTGGTATTCCACCAGATGTTTTCAAAAATTTGAAATCGTATGGACTCTTATGGTACTGCAATGATTGTTATTCTGCTGCTTCTAATTTTAACAAATATCTCTCAGAATCTATTGATGGGAAATTAAATGATGTTGTTAAAAACATTGAATCACTGTTTTCTGTTGTTAAAGAAGAAATCATGGTTTTAGCTAATGATAAATTAAAACAATGATTCCACTTAGTTCTGAGAAACCATCATACACTCAAATAGTTAACAATGTTCCTCATTCCATGGTGATTGTTAAACCAAAGGACTCTACTCAGAACAATTTGCAAACTAAGACTGATCTTATGACCAATATAAAGCCTAGTCAACTGAATATACACGTATCTAGGGTTAAAAACACTAGAGATGGGGGAATTCTTATTGGCTGTAGTAATGCTGATGATGCGGCCAAATTTCTAACTGCTGCAAATGCTAGGCTTTCCGAATCCTATGATGTGAAACGTATGCGCTAATATTCCTAAAATTAGAGTAGTCGGGATGATCGAAAAATATGAAGCAGATGAACTATTGTCATTACTTAGGTCACAAAATGATGTTTTTCATTTGTCCTCTAGATGTAAGATTGAGAGAATTTGGGCTACTAAGAAGAATGAGAAAATCTTTCAGGCTATATTGGAACTTGATTCTGAGACTTATAACAGAGTCATTGCATTACAGCATCTTTTTGTTGGCTATGATGTATGCTCTGTCTTCGATGCAGTTGATCTTGATCTATGCTATAAATGCTGTGGTTACAATCACCATCAAAACCTATGTACGAGAAATATTGCTTGTCCAAAATGCGCATTATCTCATCAAATTAAAGATTGTCCCCCAAATTCCAAAACACGTTGCATTAACTGTGTTAACGCTAGAATTGCAAATACTGATCACTGTGCGTGGGATCATACCAACTGTACTGTTTATCAAAAAAAGGTTACCCATCACAGAAATTCTATGTTGGGTAAGTAGCAATTAATAAGTAATCCTTATGATCCAAACAAATCGTTTAGAGTGCTTTATCAGAACGTTAGAGGTTTAAATACTAAGCTTCAAGCACTTTTTAATTTTTCGATTGAAGCTGACTATGATGTCTTAGTACTCTCTGAAACCTGGTTGAATTCATCTGTTTACGATGCTGAAATGTTTCATGAAAACTGGGTTGTGTTTCGCTCTGACCGTAAGCTGGCGCTCACTAACCGTGCAACTGGAGGAGGTGTATTATTAGCACTAAAAAAGGATTATATAATTACGCAATTGGAGGTATCTGAATTATCTTCTCTAATACCTACAGTTGACATAATAGGTCTGAAACTATTAATTCAAACATGTAACTTATATATATTCGATATTTTCCTCCTGCTACTAATTATGAAACTCGCGATGTATTCTATAGCTTTATTAATAACTCTGAATGGACTCACTGTGAAAACAAATTATTAATATTAGGTGATTTCAATTTACCTACTTTCTACTCTAGTCGTTTAAACAAATCAATGAGTACTTACAACATTACTGCATTAGACAACTTTTGTGCGTATTTAGGTCTACACCAAGTTAATTCTATTCTCAATGCTAACGGTAGGCTGCTTGACCTGGTGCTCAGTGAATTGGATACTGTTGTCACACGGTCGCTAGACCCATTTCTTCCTGAAGATGGTCACCATCCGCCATTGGACATAGTGCTGTCCCTGTCTCAGGGGCAAAAACATTTTCCTGTGTTACATAAACTTGTATATAACTATAAGAAGGCAAATTTAGTTCAATTGTACAGTGATCTTTGCAACATAAGTTGGGATAGTTTATCTGAATTTAGTGATATTGATGAAGCTTGTAATATGTTCTATTTACTCTTAGATTCGGTGATTGCTGCATATGTACCAAAATTAGGTTACCGTGGTAATACTAACCTACCACCCTGGTTTAATCGACAAATTGTCTCGAATATCAAAATTAAAAATCGTTTTTTACGTTTGTACAAAAGAACTCTTGACAGGAATGCTTATGATCAGTTTAGTTGTTTGAGAAGTAAAATTAAACATGACATTTCCGTGTGCTATCAAAACTATTTAATAAAAATAGAAAGCAGCATACCAGGTAACCCCAATCGCTTCTGGAGCTATATAAATGCTCAAAAAAAAACAGCAGAATACCTAATACCATGAGCTATAGCAATAGATCTCTTAGTAATCCGCAACACATAGTTGATGCATTTGGTTCGCTTTTTCAAGCTTCTTATATCAAGTCCACGTACTTTGAATCTAATTCACTGGACGATACCACTAATGTTCTTAGCTGCGGAATTCCATTTCTTAATGAAGCTGATGTTTTAAAGGCGCTAATGAAACTAAAACCTAAGGACACTAGGGGAGTGGATGATATACCCGCCTTCTTAGTAAAGGATTGTGCAGTGATTTTGTTAAACCACTTACCTTACTCTTTAATTTAGCTTTTAAAATGAAACAATTTCCGCAATGTTGGAGGGTCTCTAAAATTTTCCCGGTTTATAAGAAAGGCTCAAAGTTACAAATTGAAAATTATAGGCCTATTACGATTATGTGTAATTTTGGAAAAGTCTTTGAAATTGTTATTTATAATATACTTGCATCTCATGTTAAGTCTTTAATATGCCCTGAGCAGCATGGATTTGTACCAGGTAGATCTACAGTTACTAACCTTGTTTGCTTCACTCAATATGTTGCAGAACAACTTGATAATGGAGGTCAAGTTGATGTTTTGTATACTGACTTTTCAAAAGCCTTTGATAGAATTGATCACGGAATTTTAATCACTAAACTTTCTAAAATTGGACTCACGTTATCTTTCCTAAGATTTTTTGAATCATACTTAAGTAATCGTAAGCTGTGCGTGGAATATCATGGTCATCAGTCGTTTGACTTTGTAGCTTCATCCGGTGTACCTCAAGGCTCCGTTCTTGGGCCTTTGTTATTTATAATCTTCATTAATGACATCGTTCGTCATTTGTCTTGTTGTTCTCTTCTCTATGCTGATGATTTAAAATTGTTTACATCTATATTATCAACAGATGACTGCAGGAAACTTCAAAATGATCTAGCTAGCTTGTATTATTGGTGTAGTAACAACAATCTACCTTTAAATATCTCAAGTGCTATACCGTTAGCTATACACGTAAGATTAATCCTATTTCTTACACATACACCATTGAGAATGTTTCAATTAGTAAGTGTAGTGTTTTAAAAGACCTCGGTGTCAAATTTGACTCAAAGCTTACCTTTATTGAACACATTACAACCATTCAAAAAGAAGCGTACAAAAATTTGGGATTTGTAATCAGAAATGGATATCATCTTTCTCAATCTATAACTATCTCTGCCCTGTATAATGCATTTGTGCGCAGTAAGATGGAATATGCCTCTGTTGTTTGGAGCCCAGGATATGAAGTACACAGTTGGGTGTTAGAGAAAATTCAGAGACGATACGCTAAGTTTCTGTGGTTTAAGTCTGATGGTACTTATCCTCAGCGTGGCCTTCCTCAGGATGTTCTTTTAAATAGGTTTGGATTAAACGATCTACGAACGTAGAAAATTCTACTCAGTCAGTATGTTGTATAAGTTACTTAATAATCTGATTAACTGTCCCAATTTATTAGGTCAACTTTACTTTCATGCACCCAACGTTAAAACTCGCTTAGCGTCTTTATTTTATGTAAAAACTCCTAGAACAAATATATTGAAATTTTCTTCTGTCAATGTTATGGTTCTAAATTATTTTGATATTCGGGACAATTTTGATTTATTTTGTGACTCTTTGCCACAATTAAAAGCTGGTATGCTATAGATATAGGGACTTATTATAATTTGTGTTGCTGCATATGAAATGTACCTTATTTTGTTATTTTTTTTTTGGTATACATCCTGTAATTGGCTTGTCTGTCGGATGTATTTTTTTCTATAAATAAATAAATAAATAAATAAATAAAATAAATTAAATGAACTATGAACTTTAGCAAAATTTCGAGAATTAATTTTAAACAAACTTATGTATAGCTTCTTCGAAAATTATCTGAGCATTTTAAATGAAAGTTTCTTGAAAAGATATAAGTATAAAAATGGAGGATGACTCACCGCTGGCCATCTGCTTGGCGGCCGGTTTTCCTTCTTTTTTACATTTTTTTTAAACATCTGCGTCCTTACTCTTATAGTTGAGCGTGGCTGACGCAGGGGTCCGGATTTAACCTTCAGACAAACCAATCACATGTGGGGCTTTCTGCTTTCCCGCCTAGCAACAATTGAAGCTGCTCTTCAGTCTCGTGCTTGCTTTATGTTTAATGATTGTTTTTTTTATAATACTTAAATTTCCATAGCTTCATTACTTGCAACTTAAATTTAATATTTTAAAACTCGGAATCAAAATTATCTTCATATTTAATAATTGGAAGTTTCATCCTTAAAACTCTAAACTAAAAAAAGAACTTGCGCTGAAATGAAACGAAAGAATAAAATTTAGGGGTAAGCTTGTGAAATATTTTCTTACCGTAAAAATATATCTACAACCATTTTTAGGTCGATGCTGATACCAAAACTAAACTTATGGTACACGTTGACTCCACTTAACTAATTTTTGGGACGGCATATTTAATTAAAAACGTGCAGGTTCTAGATAATACTGGTATCTGATATCAAAATAGCTTATTCCACGAGGCAATCTCAGTTATACAAGCATGCAATGGAAGGGGGTATTGAATCAAAATACAATCAACTAGAAGTTCACTTAAAGTGTACTTTTGCTATTCTAATGTAGATGGCGTACTATGTATGAATTCATAATAAAAGGTTTCAATAGAAATTTAATATTTATTGATTAGGTGTATGGAATAAAATTGTATATTCGAATAACAGAAAATCGTAATTGTTACAAGGTGACATTGAACGAAACAATTGGCTATTAAGATTGATTCTGAGTAAACTAATCGGCAGCAAGATAGGTTTTGGTCCTTTTGGGAGCGTCTTTTAAAAGTCTTTCCTCCAAAAGCTCTTCTATCAATTTTATTTAAACAGAAATTACAATATGAATTTAATAACAGGTACGTTATGTTCAGTAACATGTTGAAATCAAGAATATTCTAAGTTGACAATCACTATTTAATTTAACTAAAATTAGGGTGAATAGCTTGAACAACCAACAATGTTAAATTTGTGAAGCTTGAGACTGACTGACCCTCCTGGCGTTCTCAGGGTATTTATGATATTCCTGCTCTTACATCACTTGTGAGAAACGCATATCTCATGTCTGCTGTTTCTTTATTCAATACAAAGTATTACTTTTAGTAATCTTGATTTTAATAGTTTCTTATAATCCATTGTGATCTGCAGCTGCAGTGTCATGTTACGCCTGTAATACAAAGTAGTTGCATCCGTTCTCATGTCTGGTATATGAACTTTCATTAACCTTTTGTAATATGTCCTTCAACTGTACATTGTAACAATCTATTCTTTAGTTTCAATAGTTCCATTTGATTATACCTATATACTAATTTGGGGAATATGTAACTAGCATAATATAAAATATCTTATCAGGGACGATTAAACCTAAGAATAAAAATAATTGATCACCATACTAATTTGATGCAGTGTCAAGGACGTTAGAAGTTTAATCCTAACTAAATTGAAACTAGAGGAACCAGACCCAAATGCACGTTTAATTAAAACTAAAATGTACGATGAGATGGCGTTAGACACTTATATAAACACATTACCCGGCGATTATCGGACAAGATAAGATTTTGAAATCCCCAAAATCTAGAAGAAGCTATGAATTTAATTATCGAAGAGGAAAACGTGATGTATCAGTATTACAGAAATCGAATTTAAAATCCTAATGCGAACAAAAATTACCTGCCAATTAAAACTATACGAGCCGCGAGACAAATACCAACACAACACAAATTTGCATCATTTAACGCACCAATAAATCAATCGAGAATTAATAATCCAATCTTTAATAATACAAATTTCAACAATCAATTTTGGCAATTTCCCAAACCAGGATTAAATTCGACTTTACAAAACCCATGTTTACACCAAAACTCAATCAGAACGCAAATTGAACGTGGCAAACATTTGGCATTCTAACAGAAATGCAACCATGACAAATAATAACAACCCCAATAATTATTACAAACCAACCACTATGGACACTTCATCTGGCAACACCAGACATAACACTAAAATATCTCAAATCAGGCCCGACTATACACAAAGACGTAACTTTACTTTGAGGAACTATTTCACTAAGAAGTAGAAGGTTTTAACAATCAAGCCACAGATAATTATGCGATTCCGAGTAGAGACGATGAAGCAAATTACTCAGAGAATTACGAACGTAACAACATTTACAAAAATTACGAAGAGGACGATGAAGAAAATGCGTGCTCAAATTTTCAGTTGGACAGACAAATAGGATCAGACGTAATAAACTTAAACAACATTAATCGATACATTTTACCCCATATAGAAGTACCTCATGCTGAGATTAAATTATTAATCAATACAGGATGCTCAAAAACATTAATTAGCCCCAAAACCATGCAGAAACATGTGTGTGTGTGTGTGTGTGTTTGCATGCATGCTTGTATGAATGTGTGCATGCTTGCTTACTTGCATGCATGCATGGGTATGGGTGGTGCATGCACGTGTACGTGTGTATATGTACACAAGCATGCATGCATTTGTAGATGCGCGTGTGTGTGCACACATGCTGTGTTGGTTGGAGGGGCATATGCATGTGTATTATTATTAAAAGAATTTTTAACAACATTACATAATTAAACTTAAAAGTTATAAATAATTATATACACTAACATGCATAGATGAAAAATAAACAAATGTTCAAATGTAATGTCTAATTTTTTTCTCTTTTATCATTCTAGCAGATTTGAAAACATTGCTGAAGGTTCTACTAGCGCAAATGCTGTAGATGATGGTTATCGCGATACCAGTCGTGATCCAACATCATCACCTTTGACATCTACTGAGTTATTAAGCACGAATAACTGCCAGCCAAATGTGTAAGTATACAAAAATTAAATCACACTTTAAGATTCTATTTAAAGTATTTTAAATAAGTATACTTTTGGAGTGTGGTTATATGTTGTTGTGTCTTTTTTTAATATAAGGCTTTGCATTTTATTTTACTATTTAATTTTAGGGATTTTAAACCCCATATGGGAAAGTTTTTTTTTACAATATTTAATTTAAGCTTCATGTGTATATCCCATGAGGACTAGGTTCTCACACATTTCAGGAGATTGACCTAAAATTTGTGGTATAAACAACCACAGACATTGCATTCCCAGGTCATAAAAATGCAGTCACATTTGCGGTTTTATCGTGGGAGCATGAAAGTCATATAGAAGGGATGATAGTTGATGAAAACTAAGCTTCTAAAAGGAGGGATTTACTATCGATGATTATCAAATACAGACGTGCAGGCATGAAAGTTTGTGTAGACAAAATGATCCTTTGTTACCTTTTACCTTTACTGAAATAAAAAAATGCCCGTGCTTCATTGATAAGGACTGTTGGACGTCACTAAAGAAACAACCGCCAAAGAACCTACAAGCCCATGATGTTCACTCGGTAAGTTTTATTATAATTTGTGTTTTACGTAATGTCATCTACATGATCCGATTTGAGACATAATCCTTTTTTTACATCAGGTTTCCAGGTTTGAAGACCCAGGGGAATTTAATCTTAGATAAACTTGCACATATCATTGTATTTAAAAAGCATTACATTTTGCACCTTCAACAATGATGCAGGTAAATTATAAAATTCGTTATCTTAATAGGTAGCTTTTTCATATAGTAAGTCAATATAGATGGTGTTCATGCATATGATTTCACATTTGTTTTTATCTACTACCTAATGAGAAAACAAATAGTTTTATTGTCATACCTGAAAACGTCTTAAGAAATTCAGTAAGAAGTTTTTTATTGATCAATTTTATAATTTCACTATTTAAAATACCACGGCCTCACATATTTAGACCCTACCATCTGCCGTTTATTTCTAAATACTGCAAAAATAAAACCTAAGATGGTCGATACTTTATTTCTTTGTATTAACAAGCACGTGTATATAACCTAGTAGTAATGCACTTTTTGTTTAATTAAAAAGTTCAGTTTTCCCGTGTTAATTGATTTGCATGAAGTTGTATCTAAATATCTTGTTCCAGTTGCATTTTCTTTATACAGGGAATTTTCAGTTACATCTAATTTGTCGAAAAACGTGTTTTAATACTAAAAAACTAGGGCAAGTAAGTTTAGTTACTATTTATCACCTTCCAAAGTATCTATCTATTATAGTTTTTATTAATTTTTGTAAAAGACTCCCAATTAAAAACCTAATCTATAATTCATGGCCGAAAAAAAAGAAGTTTTCTTTTTATATTAAAAATCTAACGTGGGTGAGTTTAGAATAATTTTTCTTACTAAGCTCATTAAATTTCCTAATCAAATTGTTGCTTAACAGTCAAATACACTGTTTATGTATGCATAAATTAACCTAACTTTTTTGTAAGCTCTATTTGAACTTATTTTAAGTTATTTCTCCCTATCTAAAGTTGTTTTTGCAATATATATTTCAGTTTTTTCTACCTAAAATGTTATTTTGTGTCTGTTGTTTATAATTTAAAAACAATGTTTCTTAAAAAATATAAAACAATACTCTTAGTTTCCTTTGCTTATTAAATAAATGTAGCCAACTACCTCTAGTAATTGCAAAAATATCTATTTTTTAACCAAATTTCTTACGTAGAATATGAATAGATTGGGGATTAACGCATGTGGTTTTAAACTAAAAACAGACTATGAATACTTGCATTTAAAAACAAAAGAAGTGTCATGGGAACTCTCGTTATGCAATATTGTATCGGTTTCAACTAGAACCAACGTAGACTCCAGCTGAAATCTGCCCTTTCGCAGGAAAATAATAATATACTATTCAATCATAACGTAAATAAGGACTCTGAACCTAGACGAAATCACAAACTTTATGGACGACATAAAGGCTATCACCTACTTTTTACCTTTCCTGTAGCCACTAAGATCAGGTTATTGCAAATCCGTTCTCATCTAATTCATTTAAAACGTCTCGATTTATTTTCTTCTTCAAGCTCTGATGAAACTAAAAAGTTACGAGTGAATTTATGCCCAAATTAATTTTTGTCGAAGAATTTGTGTTAGAAGAATTAGCTATTATTCCTGATACTCTCAACGTTGTTTCAAATTTAAATAATTTATTGCTATCAGCAGAAAATGTATGTTTATTGGTACCCGTTTACAAGTGGAATTTGAACTTTTCAGTATATAGTGCGAAAGATTTTGTTTGTCTTTTTTTTTTTGAACGAATTAATGACCTAAAATCTCCAGCAACTGTACCGACGAACAACTATTTAAAAGAGCAGTTGAATTATTTTCTGATGGTGCCTTAGCATTGATTTGCAATATTGAACACCAAATTCATAGTTGACCCGATCTAGTAGATCTTTTGAAGAAAGACTTTGCTATCTTTGATAACGATTATTAAATTCTATCTCAAATTCGTACTTGTTTCCAAACACTTAACGAAAACGTATTATCTTATATTTTCGAAATACAGACTTTATTTAACTGTTTAGCCTGATGAAACCGAGATTTTGACGGAATTAATTCAGAATCTGAATGTGTATTGTTCTGAACATTTAGCTCTCCAAAAGATTGATCTCCTAACTTAGATCTTTGCAATTCCTTGCAAGAAGTAAAATTTTCGATTAGAAAAATACCACCCCTCAGTAAAATTCCAACTAAAACCTCATCAAAATGTATCTTAATGTAGCGACTCCTCGTAACTTAAATAATTTTTCATCCCTTATATTGAGTACCGACGAAACTAATTCCCTTTCTTGTTGTATTTGTTGAAAAGATGATCGAACCTATGCTAATTGTATCGAACCTCAAAATCTTTTTTGCTTGTGGTTGTAGAATCTCCATCATCATAAAAATAAATGTCCACATTGTAATGTTCTGGACCATTATCGAGAGTATGCTTTTGTTCGGGGTGTACGCGAGTTACGTATTCCCCATATCAATAAGTATATATAAATTAAAATGCATTTATTATGTCTTAGTAATAGCATGTTACATTGTGTCAGTTGAAGGTAACAATATTAAAGGTTAATCAGAGTTCATATCAGACATGATACTGAAAGCAACTACTTTGTATTCCAGACACAACCTGATACTGCAGGTGCAGATACAATGAACTGCAATAAAGCAGTCTTAATTAAAACATTGCTTAGAACAAGACGTATGTATCAAGTAATAGCAGATGGCAAGATCTGCACATTTCCAATATGATGTGAGAACTGGGATTACATAAATACCCTGAGGAGCCCCTGATGGCGTTAGTCTCGAACTTTATAACTTTAACATTGTTAGTAGTTCAAGCTACTCATTGGTAATTATTAAAATATTAACTTTGATTAATTTGTTGAATTAAAAGTCACGTTAATGAATATAATGTACAAGTTGTTAAACCATTTTGTAATTACAGTATTAAAATAAGTTTGATAGAAGTGTTTTGAGAAATAAGTGTTTCTAAAAGAAGCTCCCAAAGGCCCAAAACCTATTTGGCGCAGCGCAAAGGATTCCAGAAGAGCACTAGCGATTCCAAAATTGAAACGCTGGTGACCGTGAATTTTAATTCTTTATTGGAAGAACAAAATTGGACGAAGTACAGAATCGAGCGAATCCAATAAAGAAGGAAGGTTAATGGAACTGACAATCAAATTATTGTGAATACCTATAGTTCATTTTTTCTAACCATTTTTTTTCTCAATTGAATATTGGTGTTAGCAAATAAGATTTGAAACGAGAGAATTTATGTACAATTTATTATTACAATTTATTATCACAAGTTATTATTACTGAAATAATTTACTCAGTAAAAGTCCGAACTTGATTATAACAAAGGTTTATAATTATACACATTTATGTACAATTTATTGCAACGAATTTTAAGGAAACAATTATTCAGCAAAAGTCTGAAATCGATGTAATTATAACAGAGGTTTATAATTACATATGATACACCTAACAATAAGTGATTCTTTAAATAACTTTAATACAAACTTGATTGAAGTAAATAATTTATATAGATGAATACTGAAACCTTAAGGTTATATTTAGACTCAATACCAACGTACGATGGAAATCAAGCTTTACTAGTGATTTTCATTACAGCATGTGAAACATTCTTAAAGAACTTCTACAAACAAGGTTGTAACATATTAAATTCCTCAAAAGGAAAATAATGTCTGCTTTACCATACAGGCGGCAGAGCCTCGATAGATTATGAGGGGTTCCTGTTTGATAGTCAAGCTCAGGGTAAAAAGGATGTTGAATGGCTTTGAGAAAAAAGGGTCCCTCTAAAGAGTTCTTCCAGCCAGCTAAGCTTCTTCAACTTAGGGCAGAGCTATGAGCTAGGGTCGTAGGATGGTATACGATAAAACAAAAGAAATTTTATTGGACGCCACCTATCTTAATGAGTGTTTGATAAGAAATTATCCGAAGATCAGATACGGAAATCTTCGAAAAAGAAAAAAAAATTACGACAAGCAACATAAACAAAAATACTTACTTTGGTCTCTGCGACCTGGAACGGGAACGGCGAACTCGTGCTATCTGAAAATTTAATCACACTTAAACATATTCACACTAAGGGCTTCGTTAGAGCCTAGTCACTTTATCACCAAAAAAAATTACATGTAAATCCACTAGTAAAAATTATACTTTCAAGAAAAACTTTTAACTTTAACACTAATAATACCTTTCTTCAATATTAAAGATTCATATTTGTATACTGTTTTCTTCTGTAGGATAATTACTGTTGACTTCAAAGAAAGAAAATTTTGAGACAACTTAATATTTTTTCTATTGATTTTTAAAAAAAAAAATATATTTATATATACATTGTTTATACAAACTTATTTATACGGAGACTTTCGAAACAGCGCCGTTTTCACTATTTAATATTAATCTCTAAGCATTCTTGGAATATTGTTTCACTAATTGCATAAATTACTTCAGTTCGCTTTAAGAAATATATTACTTTTATTTTATGTTACAGTGACTTCATGCTACTAGAATAGGATCCTTTTCAGTGTACAAGAAAAAAATTACATATTCAAAAAAGCAATTTCTCTGGTTATGGTTCTACATTTTTAATAGCTATCTTTAATAAAATCAAAGGTCAAAGAAAAATACTTATTGTCGACATTGAATTATACTTCAGGTGTACTATCACAATGTGTTATACACAATAATTCGGCAAACAATTTTTATCATATCACATGTTCAATAAAGCAAACCTTTTAAACAACTTTGTAACTTCAAACATAATCTAGCATAATTATCTTGAAAATGTTACGGTCAATTTTGCCTTATTCAAATACTAAATTTTCAAACTAAATTTTAAGTGAAACAAATTAAATGAACTATGAACTTTAGCAAAATTTCGAGAATTAATTTTAAACAAACTTATGTATAGCTTCTTCGAAAATTATCTGAGCATTTTAAATGAAAGTTTCTTGAAAAGATATAAGTATAAAAATGGAGGATGACTCACCGCTGGCCATCTGCTTGGCGGCCGGTTTTCCTTCTTTTTAAAAATTTTTTTAAACATCTGCGTCCTTACTCTTATAGTTGAGCGTGGCTGATGCAGGGGTCCGGATTTAACCTTCAGACAAACCAATCACATGTGGGGGTTTCTGCTTTCCCACCTAGCAACAATTGAAGCTGCTCCTCAGTCTCGTGCTTGCTTTATGTTTAATGATTGTTTTTTTTATAATACTTAAATTTCCACAGCTTCATTACTTGCAACTTAAATTTAATATTTTAAAACTTTGAATCAAAATTATCTTCATATTTAATAATTGGAAGTTTCATCTTTAAAACTCTAAACTAAAAAAAGAACTTGCGCTGAAATGAAACGAAAGAATAAAATTTAGGGGTAAGCTTGTGAAATATTTTCTTACCGTAAAAATATATCTACAACCATTTTTAGGTCGATGCTGATACCAAAACTAAACTTATGGTACACGTTGACTCCACTTAACTTAGCTTATTCCACGAGGCAATCTCAGTTATACAAGCATGCAATGGAAGGGGGTATTGAATCAAAATACAAACAACTAGAAGTTCACTTAAAGTGTACTTTTGCTATTCTAATGTAGATGGCGTACTATGTATGAATTCATAATAAAAGGTTTCAATAGAAATTTAATATTTATTGATTAGGTGTATGGAATAAAATTGTATATTCGAATAACAGAAAATCGTAATTGTTACAAGGTGACATTGAACGAAACAATTGGCTATTAAGATTGATTCTGAGTAAACTAATCGGCAGCGAGATAGGTTTTGGTCCTTTTGGGAGCGTCTTTTTAAAAAGTCTTTCCTCCAAAAAGCTCTTCTATCAATTTTATTTAAACAGAAATTACAATATGAATTTAATAACAGGTACGTTATGTTCAGTAACATGTTGAAATCAAGAATATTCTAAGTTGACAATCACTATTTAATTTAACTAAAATTAGGGTGAATAGCTTGAACAACCAACAATGTTAAATTTGTGAAGCTTGAGACTGACTGACCCTCCTGGCGTTCTCAGGGTATTTATGATATTCCTGCTCTTACATCACTTGTGAGAAACGCATATCTCATGTCTGCTGTTTCTTTATTCAATACAAAGTATTACTTTTTAGTAATCTTGATTTTAATAGTTTCTTATAATCCATTGTGATCTGCAGCTGCAGTGTCATGTTACGTCTGTAATACAAAGTAGTTGCATCCGTTCTCATGTCTGGTATATGAACTTTCATTAACCTTTCGTAATATGTCCTTCAACTGTACATTGTAACAATCTATTCTTTAGATTCAATAGTTCCATTTGATTATACCTATATACTAATTTGGGGAATATGTAACTAGCATAATATAAAATATCAAGACGTTAGAAGTTTAATCCTAACTAAATTGAAACTAGAGGAACCAGACCCAAACGCACGTTTAATTAAAACTAAAATGTACGATGAGATGGCGTTAGACACTTATATAAACACATTACCCGAGCGATTATCGGACAAGATAAGATTTTGAAATCCCCAAAATCTAGAAGAAGCTATGAATTTAATTATCGAAGAGGAAAACGTGATGTATCAGTATTACAGAAATCGAATTTACAATCCTAATGCGAACAAAAATTACCTGCCAATTAAAACTATACGAGCCGCGAGACAAATACCAACACAACACAAATTTGCATCATTTAACGCACCAATAAATCAATCGAGAATTAATAATCCAAACTTTAATAATACAAATTTCAACAATCAATTTTGACAATTTCCCAAACCAGGATTAAATTGACTTTTACAAAACCCATGTTTACACCAAAACTCAATCAGAACGCAAATTGAACGTGGCAAACATTTGGCATTCTAACAGAAATGCAACCATGACAAATAATAACAACCCCAATAATTATTACAAACCAACCACTATGGACACTTCATCTGGCAACACCAGACATAACACTAAAATATCTCAAATCAGGCCCGACTATACACAAAGACGTAACTTCACTTTGAGGAACTATTTCACTAAGAAGTAGAAGGTTTTAACAATCAAGCCACAGATAATTATGCGATTCCGAGTAGAGACGATGAAGCAAATTACTCAGAGAATTACGAACATAACAACATTTACAAAAATTACGAAGAGGACGATGAAGAAAATGCGTGCTCAAATTTTCAGTTGGACAGACAAATAGGATCAGACGTAATAAACTTAAACAACATTAATCGATACATTTTACCCCATATAGAAGTACCTCATGCTGAGATTAAATTATTAATCAATACAGGATGCTCAAAAACATTAATTAGCCCCAAAACCATGCAGAAACATGTGTGTGTGTGTGTGTGTTTGCATGCATGCTTGTATGAATGTGTGCATGCTTGCTTACTTGCATGCATGCATTTTTACATCAGGTTTCCAGGTTTGAAGACCCATGGGAATTTAATCTTAGATAAACTTGCACATATCATTGTATTTAAAAAGCATTACATTTTGCACATTCAACAATGAGGCAGGTAAATTATAAAATTCGTTATCTTAATAGGTAGCTTTTTCATATAGTAAGTTAATATAGATGGTGTTCATGCATATGATTTCACATTTGTTTTTTATCTACTACCTAATGAGAAAACAAATAGTTTTATTGTCATACCTGAAAACGTCTTAAGAAATTCAGTAAGAAGTTTTTTATTGATCAATTTTATAATTTCACTATTTAAAATACCACGGCCTCACATATTTAGACCCTACCATCTGCCGTTTATTTCTAAATACTGCAAAAATAAAACCTAAGATGGTCGATACTTTATTTCTTTGTATTAACAAGCACGTATATAACCTAGTAGTAATGCACTTTTGTTTAATTAAAAGTTCAGTTTTCCGTGTTAATTGATTTGCATGAAGTTGTATCTAAATATCTTGTTCCAGTTGCATTTTCTTTATACAGGGAATTTTCAGTTACATCTAATTTGTCGAAAAACGTGTTTTTAATACTAAAAACTAGGGCAAGTAAGTTTAGTTACTATTTATCACCTTCCAAAGTATCTATCTATTATAGTTTTTATTAATTTTGTAAAGACTCCCAATTAAAAACCTAATCTATAATTCATGGCGAAAAAGAAGTTTTCTTTTTATATTAAAAATCTAACGTGGGTGAGTTTAAAATAATTTTTCTTACTAAGCTCGTTAAATTTCCTAATCAAATTGTTGCTTAACAGTCAAATACACTGTTTCTGTATGCATAAATTAACCTAACTTTTTTGTAAGCTCTATTTGAACTTATTTTAAGTTATTTTTCCCTACCTAAAGTTGTTTTTGCAATATATATTTCAGTTTTTTCTACCTAAAATGTTATTTTGTGTCAGTTGTTTATAATTTAAAAACAATGTTTCTTAAAAAATATAAAACAATACTCTTAGTTTCCTTTGCTTATTAAATAAATGTAGCCAACTACCTCTAGTAATTGCAAAAATATCTATTTTTTAACCAAATTTCTTACTTAGAATATGAATAGATTGGGGATTAACGCATGTGGTTTTAAACTAAAAACAGACTATGAATTACTTGCATTTAAAAACAAAAGAAGTGTCATGGGAACTCTCGTTATGCAATATTGTATCGGTTTCAACTAGAACCAACGTAGACTCCAGCTGAAATCTGCTCTTTCGCAGGAAAATAATAATATACTATTCAATCATAACGTAAATAAGGACTCTGAACCTAGACGAAATCACAAACTTTATGGACGACATAAAGGCTATCACCTACTTTTTACCTTTCCTGTAGCCACTAAGATCGGGTTATTGCAAATCCGTTCTCATCTAATTCATTTAAAACGTCTCGATTTATTTTCTTCTTCAAGCTCTGATGAAACTAAAAAGTTACGAGTGAATTTATGCCCAAATTAATTTTTGTCGAAGAATTTGTGTTAGAAGAATTAGCTATTATTCCTGATACTCTCAACGTTGTTTCAAATTTAAATAATTTATTGCTATCAGCAGAAAATGTAGACATATGTAAATTGGTACCCGTTTACAAGTGGAATTTGAACTTTTCAGTATATAGTGCGAAGATTTTGTTTGTCTTTTTTTTTGAACGAATTAATGACCTAAAATCTCCAGCAACTGTAACGACGAACAACTATTTAAAAGAGCAGTTGAATTATTTTCTGATGGTGCCGTAGAATTGTTTTGCAATATTGAACACCAAATTCATAGTTGACCCGATCTAGTAGATCTTTTGAAGAAAGACTTTGCTATCTTTGATAACGATTATTAAATTCTATCTCAAATTCGTACTTGTTTCCAAACACTTAACGAAAACGTATTATCTTATATTTTCGAAATACAGACTTTATTTAACTGTTTAGCCTGATGAAACCGAGATTTTGACGGAATTAATTCAGAATCTGAATGTGTATTGTTCTGAACATTTAGCTCTCCAAAAGATTGATCTCCTAACTTAGATCTTTGCAATTCCTTGCAAGAAGTAAAATTTCGATTAGAAAAATACCACCCCTCAGTAAAATTCCAACTAAAACCTCATCAAAATGTATCTTAATGTAGCGACTCCTCGTAACTTAAATAATTTTTCATCCCTTATATTGAGTACCGACGAAACTAATTCCCTTTCTTGTGGTATTTGTTGAAAAGATGATCGAACCTATGCTAATTGTATCGAACCTTAAAATCTTTTTTGCTTGTGGTTGTAGAATCTCCATCATCATAAAAATAAATGTCCACATTGTAATGTTCTGGACCATTATCGAGAGTATGCTTTTGTTCGGGGTGTACGCGAGTTACGTATTCCCCATATCAATAAGTATATATAAATTAAAATGCATTTATTATGTCTTAGTAATAGCATGTTACATTGTGTCAGTTGAAGGTAACAATATTAAAGGTTAATCAGAGTTCATATCAGACATGACACTGAAAGCAACTACTTTGTATTCCAGACACAACCTGATACTGCAGGTGCAGATACAATGAACTGCAATAAAGCAGTCTTAATTAAAACATTACTTAGAACAAGACGTATGTATCAAGTAATAGCAGATGGCAAGATCTGCACATTTCCACAATATGATGTGAGAACAGGGATTACATAAATACCCTGAGGAGCCCCTGATGGCGTTAGTCTCGAACTTTATAACTTTAACATTGTTAGTAGTTCAAGCTACTCATTGGTAATTATTAAAATATTAACTTTGATTAATTTGTTGAATTAAAAGTCACGTTAATGAATATAATGTACAAGTTGTTAAACCATTTTGTAATTACAGTATTAAAATAAGTTTGATAGAAGTGTTTTTGAGAAATAAGTGTTTCTAAAAAGAAGCTCCCAAAGGCCCAAAACCTATTTGGCGCAGCGCAAAGGATTCCAGAAGAGCACTAGCGATTCCAAAATTGAAACGCTGGTGACCGTGAATTTTAATTCTTTATTGGAAGAACAAAATTGGACGAAGTACAGAATCGAGCGAATCCAATAAAGAAGGAAGGTTAATGGAACTGACAATCAAATTATTGTGAATACCTATAGTTCATTTTTTCTAACCATTTTTTTTTGTCAATTGAATATTGGTGTTAGCAAATAAGATTTGAAACGAGAGAATTTATGTACAATTTATTATCACAATTTATTATCAGAAGTTATTATTACTGAAATAATTTACTCAGTAAAAGTCCGAACTTGATTATAACAAAGGTTTATAACTATACACATTTATGTACAATTTATTGCAACGAATTTTAAGGAAACAATTATTCAGCAAAAGTTTGAAATCGATGTAATTATAACAGAGGTTTATAATTACATACGATACACCTAACAATAAGTGATTCTTTAAATAACTTTAATACAAACTTGATTGAAGTAACAGAGAATAAATAATTTATATAGATGAATACTGAAACCTTAAGGTTATATTTAGACTCAATACCAACGTCTGATGGAAATCAAGCTTTACTAGTGATTTTCATTACAGCATGTGAAACATTCTTAAAGAACTTCTACAAACAAGGTTGTAACATATTAAATTCCTCAAAAGGAAAATAATGTCTGCTTTACCATACAGGCGGCAGAGCCTCGATAGATTACGAGGGGTTCCTGTTTGATAGTCAAGCTCAGGGTAAAAGGATGTTGAATGGCTTTGAGAAAAAGGGTCCTCTAAAGAGTTCTTCCAGCCAGCTAAGCTTCTTCAACTTAGGGCAGAGCTATGAGCTAGGGTCGAGGATGGTATACGATAAAACAAAAGAAATTTTATTGGACGCCACCTATCTTAATGAGTGTTTGATAAGAAATTATCCGAAGATCAGATACGGAAATCTTCGAAAAGGAAAAAAAAATTACGACAAGCAACATAAACAAAAATACTTACTTTGGTCTCTGCGACCTGGAACGGGAACGGCGAACTCGTGCTATCTGAAAATTTAATCACACTTAAACATATTCACACTAAGGGCTTCGTTAGAGCCTAGTCACTTTATCACCAAAAAAAATTACATGTAAATCCACTAGTAAAATTATACTTTCAAGAAAAACTTTAACACTAATAATACCTTTCTTCAATATTAAAGTTTCATATTTGTATACTGTTTTCTTCTGTAGGATAATTACTGTTGACTTCAAAGAAAGAAAATTTTGAGACAACTTAATATTTTTCTATTGATTTTTAAAAAATATATTTATATATACATTGTTTATACAAACTTATTTATATGGAGACTTTCGAAACAGCGCCGTTTTCACTATTTAATATTAATCTCTAAGCATTCTTGGAATATTGTTTCACTAATTGCATAAATTACTTCAGTTAAGAAATATATTACTTTTATTTTATGTTACAGTGACTTCATGCTACTAGAATAGGATCCTTTTCAGTGTACAAGAAAAAAATTACATATTCAAAAAGCAATTTCTCTGGTTATGGTTCTACATTTTTAATAGCTATCTTTAATAAAATCAAAGGTCAAAGAAAAATACTTATTGTCGACATTGAATTATACTTCAGGTGTACTATCACAATGTGTTATACACAATAATTCGGCAAACAATTTTTATCATATCACATGTATAATGTTCGTGATTCGAGAATGTAGCTCAGTGGTTCGAGATTGAGTGGTTGCAAGTAATCAACGATATGATCACATTCACAACCGCGTGTACGTGAAAGCAATGTTTGTTGAACGAGGAGGTCACGGTAGACCTAATTTAAACGAGTTGCCTTCACACTACGAGCAATGGACTGTATATCGAGAAGCTTACGAAGCTTGCTGTAATTGATAACACTGACATACAAAAATAATAACGAATTTATTAATAACTGAATACCAATGTTACAATTTACAATTGCGGGAGCGCGTCTTTTTAATGCTCACTCTTTCGCGGTCTAACAACTTCTCCTAGCTTTAACACTGCCCAGAGGTGGGGCGAGACTGGTTGTGTACGCAGGCCGTCTCGTTCAAATGTTTGTAAATATACATATTCCTACTCGTGTCGTAACATAAGCCGCCTCCTTGAAATTAGTAATTTAAACAGAATAAGAATCGTACATATTGACAAACGTATTTAACGACGTGTACATAATGTAAATAATTGTAAATATTTCACAATACATTTAGGTTTAGAAGAATTACATAGTTTATAAGTTCTAATAACTAATACACAACAAATAGCATTTTATATTGCTACTACTATAGACGTTGCGCCGAGCAACTAGATTTTAAACTTCTTGCCCTCGATAGGCAAAACACACAATTTCACAATGGGTCTTTTATGACCCCACTCACCGTTTAACACTAGCGACACGAATTTCACTGTCGCGTCCGGGATGAACTTCAGTTACACTTCCCAACTTCCAAATTCTAGAAGGAACGTTATCTTCAGAAATAATGACGAGTTGACCAGGACATAATGATGCTCTGGTAGATGAATGCCATTTGTTACGTCTTTGTAATTCTTGTAAGTACTCTTTAGTCCATTTCGACCAAAAGTCTTGTTGGAGTTTTCCTTCTTTTAAAATTTTTTAAACATCTGCGTCCTTACTCTTATAGTTGAGCGTGGCTGATGCAGGGGTCCGGATTTAACCTTCAGACAAACCAATCACATGTGGGGTTTCTGCTTTCCGCCTAGCAACAATTGAAGCTGCTCCTCAGTCTCGTGCTTGCTTTATGTTTAATGATTGTTTTTATAATACTTAAATTTCCATAGCTTCATTACTTGCAACTTAAATTTAATATTTTAAAACTCTGAATCAAAATTATCTTCATATTTAATAATTGGAAGTTTCATCCTTAAAACTCTAAACTAAAAAAGAACTTGCGCTGAAATGAAACGAAAGAATAAAATTTAAGGGTAAGCTTGTGAAATATTTTCTTACCATAAAAATATATCTACAACCATTTTTAGGTCGATGCTGATACCAAAACTAAACTTATGGTACACGTTGACTCCACTTAACTAATTTTTTGGACGGCATATTTAATTAAAAACGTGCAGGTTCTAGATAATACTGGTATCTGATATCAAAATAGCTTATTCCACGAGGCAATCTCAGTTATACAAGCATGCAATGGAAGGGGGTATTGAATCAAAATACAATCAACTAGAAGTTCACTTAAAGTGTACTTTTGCTATTCTAATGTAGATGGCGTACTATGTATGAATTCATAATAAAAGGTTTCAATAGAAATTTAATATTTATTGATTAGGTGTATGGAATAAAATTGTATATTCGAATAACAGAAAATCGTAATTGTTACAAGGTGACATTGAACGAAACAATTGGCTATTAAGATTGATTCTGAGTAAACTAATCGGCAGCAAGATAGGTTTTGGTCCTTTTGGGAGCGTCTTTTAAAAGTCTTTCCTCCAAAAGCTCTTCTATCAATTTTATTTAAACAGAAATTACAATATGAATTTAATAACAGGTACGTTATGTTCAGTAACATGTTGAAATCAAGAATATTCTAAGTTGACAATCACTATTTAATTTAACTAAAATTAGGGTGAATAGCTTGAACAACCAACAATGTTAAATTTGTGAAGCTTGAGACTGACTGACCCTCCTGGCGTTCTCAGGGTATTTATGATATTCCTGCTCTTACATCACTTGTGAGAAACGCATATCTCATGTCTGCTGTTTCTTTATTCAATACAAAGTATTACTTTTAGTAATCTTGATTTTAATAGTTTCTTATAATCCATTGTGATCTGCAGCTGCAGTGTCATGTTACGCCTGTAATACAAA
The DNA here is from genome assembly GCA_036346225.1 of Platerodrilus igneus. Lineage (NCBI taxonomy): Eukaryota > Metazoa > Arthropoda > Insecta > Coleoptera > Lycidae > Platerodrilus > Platerodrilus igneus. The sequence continues at coordinate 17,293 of JARFIW010000136.1, read as the reverse complement.
GTAGTTGCATCCGTTCTCATGTCTGGTATATGAACTTTCATTAACCTTTTGTAATATGTCCTTCAACTGTACATTGTAACAATCTATTCTTTAGTTTCAATAGTTCCATTTGATTATACCTATATACTAATTTGGGGAATATGTAACTAGCATAATATAAAATATCTTATCAGGGACGATTAAACCTAAGAATAAAAATAATTGATCACCATACTAATTTGATGCAGTGTCAAGGACGTTAGAAGTTTAATCCTAACTAAATTGAAACTAGAGGAACCAGACCCAAATGCACGTTTAATTAAAACTAAAATGTACGATGAGATGGCGTTAGACACTTATATAAACACATTACCCGGCGATTATCGGACAAGATAAGATTTTGAAATCCCCAAAATCTAGAAGAAGCTATGAATTTAATTATCGAAGAGGAAAACGTGATGTATCAGTATTACAGAAATCGAATTTAAAATCCTAATGCGAACAAAAATTACCTGCCAATTAAAACTATACGAGCCGCGAGACAAATACCAACACAACACAAATTTGCATCATTTAACGACCAATAAATCAATCGAGAATTAATAATCCAATCTTTAATAATACAAATTTCAACAATCAATTTTGGCAATTTCCCAAACCAGGATTAAATTCGACTTTACAAAACCCATGTTTACACCAAAACTCAATCAGAACGCAAATTGAACGTGGCAAACATTTGGCATTCTAACAGAAATGCAACCATGACAAATAATAACAACCCCAATAATTATTACAAACCAACCACTATGGACCCTTCATCTGGCAACACCAGACATAACACTAAAATATCTCAAATCAGGCCCGACTATACACAAAGACGTAACTTTACTTTGAGGAACTATTTCACTAAAGTAGAAGGTTTTAACAATCAAGCCACAGATAATTATGCGATTCCGAGTAGAGACGATGAAGCAAATTACTCAGAGAATTACGAACGTAACAACATTTACAAAAATTACGAAGAGGACGATGAAGAAAATGCGTGCTCAAATTTTCAGTTGGACAGACAAATAGGATCAGACGTAATAAACTTAAACAACATTAATCGATACATTTTACCCCATATAGAAGTACCTCATGCTGAGATTAAATTATTAATCAATACAGGATGCTCAAAAACATTAATTAGCCCCAAAACCATGCAGAAACATGTGTGTGTGTGTGTTTGCATGCATGCTTGTATGAATGTGTGCATGCTTGCTTACTTGCATGCATGCATGGGTATGGGTGGTGCATGCACGTGTACGTGTGTATATGTACACAAGCATGCATGCATTTGTAGATGCGCGTGTGTGTGCACACATGCTGTGTTGGTTGGAGGGGCATATGCATGTGTATTATTATTAAAAGAATTTTTAACAACATTACATAATTAAACTTAAAAGTTATAAATAATTATATACACTAACATGCATAGATGAAAAATAAACAAATGTTCAAATGTAATGTCTAATTTTTTTCTCTTTTATCATTCTAGCAGATTTGAAAACATTGCTGAAGGTTCTACTAGCGCAAATGCTGTAGATGATGGTTATCGCGATACCAGTCGTGATCCAACATCATCACCTTTGACATCTACTGAGTTATTAAGCACGAATAACTGCCAGCCAAATGTGTAAGTATACAAAAATTAAATCACACTTTAAGATTCTATTTAAAGTATTTTAAATAAGTATACTTTTGGAGTGTGGTTATATGTTGTTGTGTCTTTTTTTAATATAAGGCTTTGCATTTTATTTTACTATTTAATTTTAGGGATTTTAAACCCCATATGGGAAAGTTTTTTTACAATATTTAATTTAAGCTTCATGTGTATATCCCATGAGGACTAGGTTCTCACACATTTCAGGAGATTGACCTAAAATTTGTGGTATAAACAACCACAGACATTGCATTCCCAGGTCATAAAAATGCAGTCACATTTGCGGTTTTATCGTGGGAGCATGAAAGTCATATAGAAGGGATGATAGTTGATGAAAACTAAGCTTCTAAAAGGAGGGATTTACTATCGATGATTATCAAATACAGACGTGCAGGCATGAAAGTTTGTGTAGACAAAATGATCCTTTGTTACCTTTTACCTTTACTGAAATAAAAAAATGCCCGTGCTTCATTGATAAGGACTGTTGGACGTCACTAAAGAAACAACCGCCAAAGAACCTACAAGCCCATGATGTTCACTCGGTAAGTTTTATTATAATTTGTGTTTTACGTAATGTCATCTACATGATCCGATTTGAGACATAATCCTTTTTTTACATCAGGTTTCCAGGTTTGAAGACCCAGGGGAATTTAATCTTAGATAAACTTGCACATATCATTGTATTTAAAAAGCATTACATTTTGCACCTTCAACAATGATGCAGGTAAATTATAAAATTCGTTATCTTAATAGGTAGCTTTTTCATATAGTAAGTCAATATAGATGGTGTTCATGCATATGATTTCACATTTGTTTTTATCTACTACCTAATGAGAAAACAAATAGTTTTATTGTCATACCTGAAAACGTCTTAAGAAATTCAGTAAGAAGTTTTTTATTGATCAATTTTATAATTTCACTATTTAAAATACCACGGCCTCACATATTTAGACCCTACCATCTGCCGTTTATTTCTAAATACTGCAAAAATAAAACCTAAGATGGTCGATACTTTATTTCTTTGTATTAACAAGCACGTGTATATAACCTAGTAGTAATGCACTTTTTGTTTAATTAAAAAGTTCAGTTTTCCGTGTTAATTGATTTGCATGAAGTTGTATCTAAATATCTTGTTCCAGTTGCATTTTTCTTTATACAGGGGAATTTTCAGTTACATCTAATTTGTCGAAAAAACGTGTTTTTAATACTAAAAAACTAGGGCAAGTAAGTTTAGTTACTATTTATCACCTTCCAAAGTATCTATCTATTATAGTTTTTATTAATTTTTGTAAAAGACTCCCAATTAAAAACCTAATCTATAATTCATGGCCGAAAAAAAAGAAGTTTTCTTTTTATATTAAAAATCTAACGTGGGTGAGTTTAGAATAATTTTTCTTACTAAGCTCATTAAATTTCCTAATCAAATTGTTGCTTAACAGTCAAATACACTGTTTATGTATGCATAAATTAACCTAACTTTTTTGTAAGCTCTATTTGAACTTATTTTAAGTTATTTCTCCCTATCTAAAGTTGTTTTTGCAATATATATTTCAGTTTTTTCTACCTAAAATGTTATTTTGTGTCTGTTGTTTATAATTTAAAAACAATGTTTCTTAAAAAATATAAAACAATACTCTTAGTTTCCTTTGCTTATTAAATAAATGTAGCCAACTACCTCTAGTAATTGCAAAAATATCTATTTTTTAACCAAATTTCTTACGTAGAATATGAATAGATTGGGGATTAACGCATGTGGTTTTAAACTAAAAACAGACTATGAATACTTGCATTTAAAAACAAAAGAAGTGTCATGGGAACTCGTTATGCAATATTGTATCGGTTTCAACTAGAACCAACGTAGACTCCAGCTGAAATCTGCCCTTTCGCAGGAAAATAATAATATACTATTCAATCATAACGTAAATAAGGACTCTGAACCTAGACGAAATCACAAACTTTATGGACGACATAAAGGCTATCACCTACTTTTTACCTTTCCTGTAGCCACTAAGATCAGGTTATTGCAAATCCGTTCTCATCTAATTCATTTAAAACGTCTCGATTTATTTTCTTCTTCAAGCTCTGATGAAACTAAAAAGTTACGAGTGAATTTATGCCCAAATTAATTTTTGTCGAAGAATTTGTGTTAGAAGAATTAGCTATTATTCCTGATACTCTCAACGTTGTTTCAAATTTAAATAATTTATTGCTATCAGCAGAAAATGTATGTTTATTGGTACCCGTTTACAAGTGGAATTTGAACTTTTCAGTATATAGTGCGAAGATTTTGTTTGTCTTTTTTTTTGAACGAATTAATGACCTAAAATCTCCAGCAACTGTACCGACGAACAACTATTTAAAAGAGCAGTTGAATTATTTTCTGATGGTGCCTTAGCATTGATTTGCAATATTGAACACCAAATTCATAGTTGACCCGATCTAGTAGATCTTTTGAAGAAAGACTTTGCTATCTTTGATAACGATTATTAAATTCTATCTCAAATTCGTACTTGTTTCCAAACACTTAACGAAAACGTATTATCTTATATTTTCGAAATACAGACTTTATTTAACTGTTTAGCCTGATGAAACCGAGATTTTGACGGAATTAATTCAGAATCTGAATGTGTATTGTTCTGAACATTTAGCTCTCCAAAAGATTGATCTCCTAACTTAGATCTTTGCAATTCCTTGCAAGAAGTAAAATTTCGATTAGAAAAATACCACCCCTCAGTAAAATTCCAACTAAAACCTCATCAAAATGTATCTTAATGTAGCGACTCCTCGTAACTTAAATAATTTTTCATCCCTTATATTGAGTACCGACGAAACTAATTCCCTTTCTTGTTGTATTTGTTGAAAAGATGATCGAACCTATGCTAATTGTATCGAACCTCAAAATCTTTTTTGCTTGTGGTTGTAGAATCTCCATCATCATAAAAATAAATGTCCACATTGTAATGTTCTGGACCATTATCGAGAGTATGCTTTTGTTCGGGGTGTACGCGAGTTACGTATTCCCCATATCAATAAGTATATATAAATTAAAATGCATTTATTATGTCTTAGTAATAGCATGTTACATTGTGTCAGTTGAAGGTAACAATATTAAAGGTTAATCAGAGTTCATATCAGACATGATACTGAAAGCAACTACTTTGTATTCCAGACACAACCTGATACTGCAGGTGCAGATACAATGAACTGCAATAAAGCAGTCTTAATTAAAACATTGCTTAGAACAAGACGTATGTATCAAGTAATAGCAGATGGCAAGATCTGCACATTTCCACAATATGATGTGAGAACTGGGATTACATAAATACCCTGAGGAGCCCCTGATGGCGTTAGTCTCGAACTTTATAACTTTAACATTGTTAGTAGTTCAAGCTACTCATTGGTAATTATTAAAATATTAACTTTGATTAATTTGTTGAATTAAAAGTCACGTTAATGAATATAATGTACAAGTTGTTAAACCATTTTGTAATTACAGTATTAAAATAAGTTTGATAGAAGTGTTTTGAGAAATAAGTGTTTCTAAAAGAAGCTCCCAAAGGCCCAAAACCTATTTGGCGCAGCGCAAAGGATTCCAGAAGAGCACTAGCGATTCCAAAATTGAAACGCTGGTGACCGTGAATTTTAATTCTTTATTGGAAGAACAAAATTGGACGAAGTACAGAATCGAGCGAATCCAATAAAGAAGGAAGGTTAATGGAACTGACAATCAAATTATTGTGAATACCTATAGTTCATTTTTTCTAACCATTTTTTTTCTCAATTGAATATTGGTGTTAGCAAATAAGATTTGAAACGAGAGAATTTATGTACAATTTATTATTACAATTTATTATCACAAGTTATTATTACTGAAATAATTTACTCAGTAAAAGTCCGAACTTGATTATAACAAAGGTTTATAATTATACACATTTATGTACAATTTATTGCAACGAATTTTAAGGAAACAATTATTCAGCAAAAGTCTGAAATCGATGTAATTATAACAGAGGTTTATAATTACATATGATACACCTAACAATAAGTGATTCTTTAAATAACTTTAATACAAACTTGATTGAAGTAAATAATTTATATAGATGAATACTGAAACCTTAAGGTTATATTTAGACTCAATACCAACGTACGATGGAAATCAAGCTTTACTAGTGATTTTCATTACAGCATGTGAAACATTCTTAAAGAACTTCTACAAACAAGGTTGTAACATATTAAATTCCTCAAAAGGAAAATAATGTCTGCTTTACCATACAGGCGGCAGAGCCTCGATAGATTATGAGGGGTTCCTGTTTGATAGTCAAGCTCAGGGTAAAAAGGATGTTGAATGGCTTTGAGAAAAAAGGGTCCCTCTAAAGAGTTCTTCCAGCCAGCTAAGCTTCTTCAACTTAGGGCAGAGCTATGAGCTAGGGTCGTAGGATGGTATACGATAAAACAAAAGAAATTTTATTGGACGCCACCTATCTTAATGAGTGTTTGATAAGAAATTATCCGAAGATCAGATACGGAAATCTTCGAAAAAAAAAAAATTACGACAAGCAACATAAACAAAAATACTTACTTTGGTCTCTGCGACCTGGAACGGGAACGGCGAACTCGTGCTATCTGAAAATTTAATCACACTTAAACATATTCACACTAAGGGCTTCGTTAGAGCCTAGTCACTTTATCACCAAAAAAAATTACATGTAAATCCACTAGTAAAAATTATACTTTCAAGAAAAACTTTTAACTTTAACACTAATAATACCTTTCTTCAATATTAAAGATTCATATTTGTATACTGTTTTCTTCTGTAGGATAATTACTGTTGACTTCAAAGAAAGAAAATTTTGAGACAACTTAATATTTTTTCTATTGATTTTTAAAAAAATATATTTATATATACATTGTTTATACAAACTTATTTATACGGAGACTTTCGAAACAGCGCCGTTTTCACTATTTAATATTAATCTCTAAGCATTCTTGGAATATTGTTTCACTAATTGCATAAATTACTTCAGTTCGCTTTAAGAAATATATTACTTTTATTTTATGTTACAGTGACTTCATGCTACTAGAATAGGATCCTTTTCAGTGTACAAGAAAAAAATTACATATTCAAAAAGCAATTTCTCTGGTTATGGTTCTACATTTTTAATAGCTATCTTTAATAAAATCAAAGGTCAAAGAAAAATACTTATTGTCGACATTGAATTATACTTCAGGTGTACTATCACAATGTGTTATACACAATAATTCGGCAAACAATTTTTATCATATCACATGTTCAATAAAGCAAACCTTTTAAACAACTTTGTAACTTCAAACATAATCTAGCATAATTATCTTGAAAATGTTACGGTCAATTTTGCCTTATTCAAATACTAAATTTTCAAACTAAATTTTAAGTGAAACAAATTAAATGAACTATGAACTTTAGCAAAATTTCGAGAATTAATTTTAAACAAACTTATGTATAGCTTCTTCGAAAATTATCTGAGCATTTTAAATGAAAGTTTCTTGAAAAGATATAAGTATAAAAATGGAGGATGACTCACCGCTGGCCATCTGCTTGGCGGCCGGTTTTCCTTCTTTTTAAAAATTTTTTTAAACATCTGCGTCCTTACTCTTATAGTTGAGCGTGGCTGATGCAGGGGTCCGGATTTAACCTTCAGACAAACCAATCACATGTGGGGGTTTCTGCTTTCCCACCTAGCAACAATTGAAGCTGCTCCTCAGTCTCGTGCTTGCTTTATGTTTAATGATTGTTTTTTTTATAATACTTAAATTTCCACAGCTTCATTACTTGCAACTTAAATTTAATATTTTAAAACTTTGAATCAAAATTATCTTCATATTTAATAATTGGAAGTTTCATCTTTAAAACTCTAAACTAAAAAAAGAACTTGCGCTGAAATGAAACGAAAGAATAAAATTTAGGGGTAAGCTTGTGAAATATTTTCTTACCGTAAAAATATATCTACAACCATTTTTAGGTCGATGCTGATACCAAAACTAAACTTATGGTACACGTTGACTCCACTTAACTTAGCTTATTCCACGAGGCAATCTCAGTTATACAAGCATGCAATGGAAGGGGGTATTGAATCAAAATACAAACAACTAGAAGTTCACTTAAAGTGTACTTTTGCTATTCTAATGTAGATGGCGTACTATGTATGAATTCATAATAAAAGGTTTCAATAGAAATTTAATATTTATTGATTAGGTGTATGGAATAAAATTGTATATTTGAATAACAGAAAATCGTAATTGTTACAAGGTGACATTGAACGAAACAATTGGCTATTAAGATTGATTCTGAGTAAACTAATCGGCAGCAAGATAGGTTTTGGTCCTTTTGGGAGCGTCTTTTTAAAAAGTCTTTCCTCCAAAAAGCTCTTCTATCAATTTTATTTAAACAGAAATTACAATATGAATTTAATAACAGGTACGTTATGTTCAGTAACATGTTGAAATCAAGAATATTCTAAGTTGACAATCACTATTTAATTTAACTAAAATTAGGGTGAATAGCTTGAACAACCAACAATGTTAAATTTGTGAAGCTTGAGACTGACTGACCCTCCTGGCGTTCTCAGGGTATTTATGATATTCCTGCTCTTACATCACTTGTGAGAAACGCATATCTCATGTCTGCTGTTTCTTTATTCAATACAAAGTATTACTTTTTAGTAATCTTGATTTTAATAGTTTCTTATAATCCATTGTGATCTGCAGCTGCAGTGTCATGTTACGTCTGTAATACAAAGTAGTTGCATCCGTTCTCATGTCTGGTATATGAACTTTCATTAACCTTTCGTAATATGTCCTTCAACTGTACATTGTAACAATCTATTCTTTAGATTCAATAGTTCCATTTGATTATACCTATATACTAATTTGGGGAATATGTAACTAGCATAATATAAAATATCAAGACGTTAGAAGTTTAATCCTAACTAAATTGAAACTAGAGGAACCAGACCCAAACGCACGTTTAATTAAAACTAAAATGTACGATGAGATGGCGTTAGACACTTATATAAACACATTACCCGAGCGATTATCGGACAAGATAAGATTTTGAAATCCCCAAAATCTAGAAGAAGCTATGAATTTAATTATCGAAGAGGAAAACGTGATGTATCAGTATTACAGAAATCGAATTTACAATCCTAATGCGAACAAAAATTACCTGCCAATTAAAACTATACGAGCCGCGAGACAAATACCAACACAACACAAATTTGCATCATTTAACGCACCAATAAATCAATCGAGAATTAATAATCCAAACTTTAATAATACAAATTTCAACAATCAATTTCGACAATTTCCCAAACCAGGATTAAATTCGACTTTTACAAAACCCATGTTTACACCAAAACTCAATCAGAACGCAAATTGAACGTGGCAAACATTTGGCATTCTAACAGAAATGCAACCATGACAAATAATAACAACCCCAATAATTATTACAAACCAACCACTATGGACACTTCATCTGGCAACACCAGACATAACACTAAAATATCTCAAATCAGGCCCGACTATACACAAAGACGTAACTTCACTTTGAGGAACTATTTCACTAAGAAGTAGAAGGTTTTAACAATCAAGCCACAGATAATTATGCGATTCCGAGTAGAGACGATGAAGCAAATTACTCAGAGAATTACGAACATAACAACATTTACAAAAATTACGAAGAGGACGATGAAGAAAATGCGTGCTCAAATTTTCAGTTGGACAGACAAATAGGATCAGACGTAATAAACTTAAACAACATTAATCGATACATTTTACCCCATATAGAAGTACCTCATGCTGAGATTAAATTATTAATCAATACAGGATGCTCAAAAACATTAATTAGCCCCAAAACCATGCAGAAACATGTGTGTGTGTGTGTTTGCATGCATGCTTGTATGAATGTGTGCATGCTTGCTTACTTGCATGCATGCATTTTTACATCAGGTTTCCAGGTTTGAAGACCCAGGGGAATTTAATCTTAGATAAACTTGCACATATCATTGTATTTAAAAAGCATTACATTTTGCACATTCAACAATGAGGCAGGTAAATTATAAAATTCGTTATCTTAATAGGTAGCTTTTTCATATAGTAAGTCAATATAGATGGTGTTCATGCATATGATTTCACATTTGTTTTTTATCTACTACCTAATGAGAAAACAAATAGTTTTATTGTCATACCTGAAAACGTCTTAAGAAATTCAGTAAGAAGTTTTTTATTGATCAATTTTATAATTTCACTATTTAAAATACCACGGCCTCACATATTTAGACCCTACCATCTGCCGTTTATTTCTAAATACTGCAAAATAAAACCTAAGATGGTCGATACTTTATTTCTTTGTATTAACAAGCACGTATATAACCTAGTAGTAATGCACTTTTGTTTAATTAAAAGTTCAGTTTTCCGTGTTAATTGATTTGCATGAAGTTGTATCTAAATATCTTGTTCCAGTTGCATTTTCTTTATACAGGGAATTTTCAGTTACATCTAATTTGTCGAAAAAACGTGTTTTTAATACTAAAAAACTAGGGCAAGTAAGTTTAGTTACTATTTATCACCTTCCAAAGTATCTATCTATTATAGTTTTTATTAATTTTGTAAAGACTCCCAATTAAAAACCTAATCTATAATTCATGGCGAAAAAGAAGTTTTCTTTTATATTAAAAATCTAACGTGGGTGAGTTTAAAATAATTTTTCTTACTAAGCTCGTTAAATTTCCTAATCAAATTGTTGCTTAACAGTCAAATACACTGTTTCTGTATGCATAAATTAACCTAACTTTTTTGTAAGCTCTATTTGAACTTATTTTAAGTTATTTTTCCCTACCTAAAGTTGTTTTTGCAATATATATTTCAGTTTTTTCTACCTAAAATGTTATTTTGTGTCAGTTGTTTATAATTTAAAAACAATGTTTCTTAAAAAAATATAAAACAATACTCTTAGTTTCCTTTGCTTATTAAATAAATGTAGCCAACTACCTCTAGTAATTGCAAAAATATCTATTTTTTAACCAAATTTCTTACTTAGAATATGAATAGATTGGGGATTAACGCATGTGGTTTTAAACTAAAAACAGACTATGAATTACTTGCATTTAAAAACAAAAGAAGTGTCATGGGAACTCTCGTTATGCAATATTGTATCGGTTTCAACTAGAACCAACGTAGACTCCAGCTGAAATCTGCTCTTTCGCAGGAAAATAATAATATACTATTCAATCATAACGTAAATAAGGACTCTGAACCTAGACGAAATCACAAACTTTATGGACGACATAAAGGCTATCACCTACTTTTTACCTTTCCTGTAGCCACTAAGATCAGGTTATTGCAAATCCGTTCTCATCTAATTCATTTAAAACGTCTCGATTTATTTTCTTCTTCAAGCTCTGATGAAACTAAAAAAGTTACGAGTGAATTTATGCCCAAATTAATTTTTGTCGAAGAATTTGTGTTAGAAGAATTAGCTATTATTCCTGATACTCTCAACGTTGTTTCAAATTTAAATAATTTATTGCTATCAGCAGAAAATGTAGACATATGTAAATTGGTACCCGTTTACAAGTGGAATTTGAACTTTTCAGTATATAGTGCGAAGATTTTGTTTGTCTTTTTTTTTGAACGAATTAATGACCTAAAATCTCCAGCAACTGTAATGACGAACAACTATTTAAAAGAGCAGTTGTTTTATTTTCTGATGGTGCCGTAGCATTGTTTTGCAATATTGAACACCAAATTCATAGTTGACCCGATCTAGTAGATCTTTTGAAGAAAGACTTTGCTATCTTTGATAACGATTATTAAATTCTATCTCAAATTCGTACTTGTTTCCAAACACTTAACGAAAACGTATTATCTTATATTTTCGAAATACAGACTTTATTTAACTGTTTAGCCTGATGAAACCGAGATTTTGACGGAATTAATTCAGAATCTGAATGTGTATTGTTCTGAACATTTAGCTCTCCAAAAGATTGATCTCCTAACTTAGATCTTTGCAATTCCTTGCAAGAAGTAAAATTTCGATTAGAAAAATACCACCCCTCAGTAAAATTCCAACTAAAACCTCATCAAAATGTATCTTAATGTAGCGACTCCTCGTAACTTAAATAATTTTTCATCCCTTATATTGAGTACCGACGAAACTAATTCCCTTTCTTGTGGTATTTGTTGAAAAGATGATCGAACCTATGCTAATTGTATCGAACCTTAAAATCTTTTTTGCTTGTGGTTGTAGAATCTCCATCATCATAAAAATAAATGTCCACATTGTAATGTTCTGGACCATTATCGAGAGTATGCTTTTGTTCGGGGTGTACGCGAGTTACGTATTCCCCATATCAATAAGTATATATAAATTAAAATGCATTTATTATGTCTTAGTAATAGCATGTTACATTGTGTCAGTTGAAGGTAACAATATTAAAGGTTAATCAGAGTTCATATCAGACATGACACTGAAAGCAACTACTTTGTATTCCAGACACAACCTGATACTGCAGGTGCAGATACAATGAACTGCAATAAAGCAGTCTTAATTAAAACATTACTTAGAACAAGACGTATGTATCAAGTAATAGCAGATGGCAAGATCTGCACATTTCCACAATATGATGTGAGAACAGGGATTACATAAATACCCTGAGGAGCCCCTGATGGCGTTAGTCTCGAACTTTATAACTTTAACATTGTTAGTAGTTCAAGCTACTCATTGGTAATTATTAAAATATTAACTTTGATTAATTTGTTGAATTAAAAGTCACGTTAATGAATATAATGTACAAGTTGTTAAACCATTTTGTAATTACAGTATTAAAATAAGTTTGATAGAAGTGTTTTTGAGAAATAAGTGTTTCTAAAAAAGAAGCTCCCAAAGGCCCAAAACCTATTTGGCGCAGCGCAAAGGATTCCAGAAGAGCACTAGCGATTCCAAAATTGAAACGCTGGTGACCGTGAATTTTAATTCTTTATTGGAAGAACAAAATTGGACGAAGTACAGAATCGAGCGAATCCAATAAAGAAGGAAGGTTAATGGAACTGACAATCAAATTATTGTGAATACCTATAGTTCATTTTTTCTAACCATTTTTTTTTTTGTCAATTGAATATTGGTGTTAGCAAATAAGATTTGAAACGAGAGAATTTATGTACAATTTATTATCACAATTTATTATCAGAAGTTATTATTACTGAAATAATTTACTCAGTAAAAGTCCGAACTTGATTATAACAAAGGTTTATAACTATACACATTTATGTACAATTTATTGCAACGAATTTTAAGGAAACAATTATTCAGCAAAAGTTTGAAATCGATGTAATTATAACAGAGGTTTATAATTACATACGATACACCTAACAATAAGTGATTCTTTAAATAACTTTAATACAAACTTGATTGAAGTAACAGAGAATAAATAATTTATATAGATGAATACTGAAACCTTAAGGTTATATTTAGACTCAATACCAACGTACGATGGAAATCAAGCTTTACTAGTGATTTTCATTACAGCATGTGAAACATTCTTAAAGAACTTCTACAAACAAGGTTGTAACATATTAAATTCCTCAAAAGGAAAATAATGTCTGCTTTACCATACAGGCGGCAGAGCCTCGATAGATTACGAGGGGTTCCTGTTTGATAGTCAAGCTCAGGGTAAAAGGATGTTGAATGGCTTTGAGAAAAAGGGTCCTCTAAAGAGTTCTTCCAGCCAGCTAAGCTTCTTCAACTTAGGGCAGAGCTATGAGCTAGGGTCGAGGATGGTATACGATAAAACAAAAGAAATTTTATTGGACGCCACCTATCTTAATGAGTGTTTGATAAGAAATTATCCGAAGATCAGATACGGAAATCTTCGAAAAGGAAAAAAAAATTACGACAAGCAACATAAACAAAAATACTTACTTTGGTCTCTGCGACCTGGAACGGGAACGGCGAACTCGTGCTATCTGAAAATTTAATCACACTTAAACATATTCACACTAAGGGCTTCGTTAGAGCCTAGTCACTTTATCACCAAAAAATTACATGTAAATCCACTAGTAAAATTATACTTTCAAGAAAAACTTTAACACTAATAATACCTTTCTTCAATATTAAAGTTTCATATTTGTATACTGTTTTCTTCTGTAGGATAATTACTGTTGACTTCAAAGAAAGAAAATTTTGAGACAACTTAATATTTTTTCTATTGATTTTTAAAAAAATATATTTATATATACATTGTTTATACAAACTTATTTATATGGAGACTTTCGAAACAGCGCCGTTTTCACTATTTAATATTAATCTCTAAGCATTCTTGGAATATTGTTTCACTAATTGCATAAATTACTTCAGTTAAGAAATATATTACTTTTATTTTATGTTACAGTGACTTCATGCTACTAGAATAGGATCCTTTTCAGTGTACAAGAAAAAAATTACATATTCAAAAAGCAATTTCTCTGGTTATGGTTCTACATTTTTAATAGCTATCTTTAATAAAATCAAAGGTCAAAGAAAAATACTTATTGTCGACATTGAATTATACTTCAGGTGTACTATCACAATGTGTTATACACAATAATTCGGCAAACAATTTTTATCATATCACATGTATAATGTTCGTGATTCGAGAATGTAGCTCAGTGGTTCGAGATTGAGTGGTTGCAAGTAATCAACGATATGATCACATTCACAACCGCGTGTACGTGAAAGCAATGTTTGTTGAACGAGGAGGTCACGGTAGACCTAATTTAAACGAGTTGCCTTCACACTACGAGCAATGGACTGTATATCGAGAAGCTTACGAAGCTTGCTGTAATTGATAACACTGACATACAAAAATAATAACGAATTTATTAATAACTGAATACCAATGTTACAATTTACAATTGCGGGAGCGCGTCTTTTTAATGCTCACTCTTTCGCGGTCTAACAACTTCTCCTAGCTTTAACACTGCCCAGAGGTGGGGCGAGACTGGTTGTGGCACGCAGGCCGTCTCGTTCAAATGTTTGTAAATATACATATTCCTACCGTGTCGTAACATAAGCCGCCTCCTTGAAATTAGTAATTTAAACAGAATAAGAATCGTACATATTGACAAACGTATTTAACGAACGTGTACATAATGTAAATAATTGTAAATATTTCACAATACATTTAGGTTTAGAAGAATTACATAGTTTATAAGTTCTAATAACTAATACACAACAAATAGCATTTTATATTGCTACTACTATAGACGTTGCGCCGAGCAACTAGATTTTAAACTTCTTGCCCCTCGATAGGCAAAACACACAATTTCACAATGGGTCTTTTTATGACCCCACTCACCGTTTTAACACTAGCGACACGAATTTCACTGTCGCGTCCGGGATGAACTTCAGTTACACTTCCCAACTTCCAAATTCTAGAAGGAACGTTATCTTCAGAAATAATGACGAGTTGACCAGGACATAATGATGCTCTGGTAGATGAATGCCATTTGTTACGTCTTTGTAATTCTTGTAAGTACTCTTTAGTCCATTTCGACCAAAAGTCTTGTTGGAGCAGTTGTACGAACTGCCATCGAGAAAGTCGATTGACCTTTTCTTGCGATAAGTCAAGTTCAGGTATCGCCTTTAGATTATCGTTAATCAAGAAATGTCCAGGTGTGATATAATCAAGGTCACAAGGATCATCAGATAGAGGAATCAACGGACGGGAGTTTAATATACTTTCAACTTCAATCAGCAACGTGTTTAATTCTGTGAAGGTTAAATGAGCATTAGAAGCAATTTTAAAGATATGTTTTTTGAATTATTAGTTATAACTTGAGAATTTTTTAAAGATTTAATTTCGTTACCAAAATTAATTTTTTGGTCGAGTTTAATTAAAATCATTTCGGTTTCATTTAGCTCATTCACAGATAATTCTGTAATGATTTTGTTAGATTTATTTTTGCAATTAAAAATAAACCTTTTGCAAGTGGCGATTATTCTAATTAGTTTAGTAAAGCTGGAATATTTCGTAAAAATATTACTTGTGAAAGCAATTAATTCTTCATTGGAAAATTAACATTTGTAACGAGCACCTTGATTTCCGGTAAATTTATTTGGTTTTTCGTGTTAAATATTTTAGGTTTGAAATTACATCGAATAAAAACTTGGGCCCATTGAACCAAAGTTTGTTGTTACATAACTCTAAGGGCAAACAACCCCTTGAAATTATGTCAGCGGGATTAGAATGAGTATCAACATGATACCAAGAATTTGTGTCAGAAATGTTTTTATTTCTGTAGTTCTATTCGCTACGAAAGCCTTCCAACGACTTGGACACGATTTTATCCAAGATAACGCGATTGTAGAATCAGTATAATAACTAACAGACGAGAATTTTGTGTTGGAAACCGTTCGAATTTTTCTACTAACTGTGCAAGCAACAGACAAGCACAGAGTTCAAGACGCGGTAAGCTTATAGTTTTTAGAGGAGCTACACGTGACTTTGCACACAGAATAGCACAATTTATTAAATTATCAGAGGTT
Organism: Platerodrilus igneus; assembly: GCA_036346225.1. NCBI lineage: Eukaryota > Metazoa > Arthropoda > Insecta > Coleoptera > Lycidae > Platerodrilus > Platerodrilus igneus. The sequence goes on along the minus strand of JARFIW010000136.1, from coordinate 1,055 downwards.
ATTTCTCTGACATAAATACAAGCACCATAAGCACGTTCGCTGGCATCAGCAAAACAATGAAGCTCAATGCATGAATCATTGTTAAAAATAAGTTTTCGTGGTATAAAAATTTTAGAAATATCAGTTAAACACGATGAAAACGCTATCCATCGATTAAGGAGATCAGGTGGTACAACTTCATCCCAACCCGATTTATTTTTCCAAAGATCTTGCATGATCAGTTTGGAAATCGTGATTATAGGACCAAGTAATCCCAGAGGGTCGAAGATTGTCGCAATATGACTAAGAATCATACGTTTTGTAATTTGAGTTTTACATGACGCATCAAAAACCACTCGAGTTCTTGATGTTAAAGATTCATTTTTATAAACTGCGTGATGCGGTAAAAAATAACCATTGCTGTTGCAATCATCAATATTACCAATTTCTGCCATATGGCCGAGCTGTAAATATTCTTGCATGAAATCACGATAGTTTCTTGCAATCTCGGATTTTGTTAATTTCTGTTCGAGGTTAAGAAACCGTTTTTTGGCGATTTCTAGCGAATCACCTAATGCTTCTGGGCTAGTTTTCCAAGGCAAAGATGCCACAAACCTGCCAGAACTGTCGCGCTTAATTGTGTTTTCAAAATGTTTTTCACATTCTGATTGCTCTTGAGATTTAATTGGAATTTCAGGAATGTGTTCGACTTCCCAAAATTGTGTAATGTTTTTGTCTAACTGGCGTAATGTATTTAAATTACATACAGCGGGATAAGCGTATTGATTTGGGACGATTCCGAAATCAACCATCCAAAGACCGAGTTTTGTAAAGTAACCTTGTCGTTACTACAACGTATTTGACCAATGCTCAGTAAACGATAAAATACTTGAGCACCTATTAAAATATCTACCCTTCGAGATTCATTGAATTCAGGATCAGCGAGTTGCAAATTGGACGGAACATCCATTAAATTTGCATCAAACGATTTTATGGGTAAATTAGAAGAGATTTTATTCAACACAAAAATTCTAAATCGAGTTCGAATTTTGTGTATTTTGAGCGACGTTAGCCTT